>ML110506.1:32958-59557 GCA_003697995.1 Taxidea taxus jeffersonii
TCCATCCACACGTCCATCCACACAACCATCCATCCGTCCACCCATCTACTCACCCACACACCACCCATCCTCCATCCCTCACCCACACATCCAACCACTCAACCATCCATCCATTTATCCATCCATCTACCGTCCATTCACCCATCCATCTATCCACCTCGCCAACCCAACCATGAACTCATGGATGGCAGAGGCAGGGCTCTGAGGGGTTAGGACTATTGATGGGCTCATTGTAGTCTCATCCAGGAGGTTCAGGACTGTGTGTGTGATGGGTGGGAGGGCCACACAGAGTTTGGAATGTTCCAAGCTGCTCTTATCTGTGAAGGCTAGGATACCTAGAGATTGAATTGGGCTGGATTCCAAGGAAAGGTAGGGGCTTGGAGCCCTGGGCTGAGCTGCTCAGTCTGGACTGGTTCAGGTGACAGCCCTGGGCTGACCAGGCCCAAGCTCTGAGGCCTGTGTTCCTTGCGGTTTTCTCTGTGGGTGTGTCCTCTAGGCATCTGCCCAGGGACTCTTTAGCCATGCTTGCTGCCCTCCTGCCCTTCTGGCTTTGCTAATGTTCCCATCAGATGCTTCCTGCTCATTCTAGGGCGGGGACTAGCTGCTGAGCCTCATCAATCCCCTGACCCCCATTCTACCTTCCAGCCTGTGGTGGGAGCCTTCCTCACCAGAGCTTTCACTACGGAGCCTTTCCCAGTGAGCTCCTCCTTGAGGCAGGCACGGCTGAAGCCTCTGCCTGTGATGCAGAAGGCTCCAACCTGGGCCTCAGCCCTTCTCAGCCACATGCACAAGTCAGGAGCACAGGGCTGGCCTTGTGGGGCTCTGTGCGTGCCGGGGTCATGAGACCTGGCCTGGTTGGAATGTTTCCTGTTCTTCCTCCTCAGGGGTAGACCTGTGACTCGAGTCCCCCATGGGGACACACTGCGTGGCTCCCTTGGTGGGTCAGTATGTTTGTTGGGATGACAGGACACACGCACTGGGATCCGGCCCTCACTATGTGCTCTGTCGAGGGCCCCAGCTGCCTTTTCCCTCTTCTGGGCTCCGGGGCCCTGTTTGGGACCCTGTCCTTTCAATCCTTCACTCCACCAGGAAGCTGTTGCTGTCATAGCTGGAGTGTGGTGCTGGCCCCTGGCTGGCTCTTGGTCTGCAGTTCTGGGTGTGGCTGGAACCACCCCGGGGTCAGCCTGTCCTGGGCTCCAGCTTGGGCATCTCAGGACAGAGTCTTGGCGGGGGAGGGCTTCTCCTGAAAGGGTTGTTCTCAGACCATAGCCCGTGGCCAGCCAGTACCCACTGGCTCCAAAATCCGTTTCTGCAGTGGGGGTGGGACATTCAGACACAGGTGTTTCCATCCTGGGACTCTGTTGGAGGTCCTCCCCTCCCCAGGAACCCACCTTGACACCATGGGTGGTGCTCTTGTGGCTGCTGAGAAGCAGACACTACCTGCCCAGGCTGTCATGGCTCCCGCCCGCAGCCTCCCTCTCTGTCCCAGCTCTGGGCAGCTTTCTCTCTAAGGCCATCTGTTTGGAAAGCAGAATTCCAGAACCATTTTAACAGAGCTGGGTCAGGGCAAGAAGCTGAGCTCTCTGCCGTCCCGCGTGTGTGCTCACACCCAGGAACACACGCACATGTGAGAGCACAGTACACACACTCACACCACACGGATGCACGTGCACACACAGGCAGATGAGGCCTGTTCCCTGTAGGTGCAAGGACAGCGAGAGGACAAAATTAGGGAGGCTCCCACCCAGTGCTCTCTCCTTCATAGCCCCTCCCTCCCCTCACCTCTGTCTGTCCAAGCCCCCCTGATTCCTGCCTTGGTCTCTCCTTCATCCCCACACTGGTCTCCTTGTCTGCTTGTCTCTTGTCTGTATCTGTCTCTGTGTCCCATCCCCTTGGCCCTGGTCTCCCGCCCTTCCCCACTCTTGCCCCCATGGCTATGCTCTGTCTCTCTCCCAGCAGCTCAGCTGCTTTCTTCTTTTCGCCTTCTTTGTCCTCGGGAGGATTTCGGTCCTGACCTTGGTCCTGGTTTGTCCCAGAACAGTTCAACAGGGCCAGCGGCTTGCTCCCAGCTCTGGGCTGGACACATTTGCTCTCCATGCTCCCCGTCCTCCCCTCCTCTGGCCCAGCGACACTGCTCCCAGCTTCCTGGCTCCCCCAGGGTTTGGAGGCCTGGGGAAGCCTGCCCACAGCTGTCTGGGCTGGCAGGGGACCCCGAGGGGCTGACCTGGGGGACTGTTGGGGTACACACATGGGCCGGGGCTCTCCTAAAGTGATCCTGGAAATGGGTGCAGGCCTGGACTTCTGGGGCTGTGATCCAAAATGCCTCCCTTGCCTGGGCACCCTGTGGCCCCTGGAGCCCCTAGCAGGCCCCACTGGGCAGACCCCACTGTCATGGTTCTTCAGGCCTACAATGCTGCACACTGGGGCTGCTCAAGTCCCAGCTAGGAAGCTCCCTGTGGCAGGTCTTTCTTCAGCCAGGGCCCTCAGGCTCAGTGCTGCACTCTGGCCAGAGGGAGGGAACTGCCAGGGCCCCACACAGAGCTGGGGTGAGGGGAGGGATGAGGGCTGGGAGAGCCAGGGTGCAGGGATGGATGAGGGGTGAGGGCTGGTGGGGCTGGGGTGTGGGGATGAGGGCTTAGAGGGACAGCCAGAGCTGCATCCTCTCCCAGGGGGCCTGTCGGTCACTGCTGGCACTTTCTCTCTGAGGTTCTGAGCACACTGTGAGTGGGGTGGGCTGGGGGGTGGTGGATGTTGGGTAGTGGGGTGGGTGATGGAGAAACCTTGAGGACCACCCCCTGCGGCCCCTCAGGTCTTCAGAGAATACATTCTTTGTCTCACCTGATGTGGAACTTGTCCAGGTGTTTTTTTCATATGATGGATTACCAGGCTGTTCTGCTCTGTTTTATTTATCTATCTATTTATTTATTTAATAAAACTTTATGTATTTGACAGAGAGATAGCGAGCACGAGCAGAGGGAGCAGCAGAGGCAGAGGGAGAAGCAGACTCCCGCCGAGCAGGCAGCCACATGGGCTTGGTCCCAGGCCTCTGAGGTCAAGACCCCCGAGCTGGAGAGCCGCTCCACCGCTGAGTACCCCCCACCATGCCCCTATTTGGTTTTAATAAAGGAAAGAGCACGACTGTTCCCACACTCCTCTTGTTGTCCCTTTGTGTCACTAATAACCAGTCTCAATGAACTATATCCAGGGAATGCACTTCCCCAAAGTCAGGTGGCACCCCTGGGGCTGGGAAGAGGCCTTTCAGGCTTCTGGGGGGTCTCTGAGGTTGAGAGGCCAGAGGGTGTGGGGGCTGGGGGTCATTGCTAATGACCCCCAGCCTATGAGTGCGTGGGCCCCATGGGAGGATGGTGTCCCTGTTGCTCTCCCTTTGCAGGTGAGAACACTGAGTCCCAGAGGGGTCAGATGAGTCACCTGAGGTCACTTCTCTACAAGCACACCAGGGCAGCGAGGGCCTCTGGGGACCTCCCACCTTGCCCCAGCAGCACCTGTAGCCGCCACCCCTATGTGTCTCTGCTCTGCCTCCAGCCCACCCAGCTCCCAGCTCGGCCCTACTCTCCCTGCCTGCTCTCCCCACCTGCGCACCCTTGCACTGGCGTCCTCAGCGCCACCTCGCACCAGACGACTCACCTTTTATTTCCAGCTTGATCTCGGCCCTGAGCCTCAGATTGGAGCCTAGCTCCTGGGATGGCCAAGCAGCCTAACCCACCTCCCACTGACTGCCCCTCTTGGTAAGTAAGCATTGCCCCCACCCGGTGGCTCAGGCTGCACCCTGGAATCCTGCCCACGTCCAGACCCTCAGCAGCCCGACCTGGGCACTCTTCTCCTTGGACCATCTGGCTGTCCCTTGCTCACTGGTTGTGCTGACTGGGGGCTTCACTGGAGGTGTGCCGACATTCAACCAGTCACGGGGCTGTGAGGGGTTAGGGGATCTGCATGGCTCCAGGACAGTGAAGCTTAACCTCTTCCTCCAGCCTGGAAGGCAGCCCCCAAGTGCTCGAGTCCTGCGCTGGCCTGAGCACATAGATGGTCTTCACCACCAACAGCCTTTGCTTAAGTGTGAGTCTGTGAGGATAGAGACTCAACCCCATCACCTGAGAGGCCAGCTTTGAGGCCTTCTGCTCTAGAGGAATGCTCTGGCAGGCCCGGGGCTCCATCTGACCCTCTCTCCTTGCAGGGATCCATGCCTGGGGCCCTTCATGGCCTGGAGAGTCCCACCTGGCCCTAGCTTCCAGGCCTGTCCTAGAATCAGTGAATGTAAGATTCCTGGGATGGGCCTCCGCTGCCTCACACTGCACCCAGGCCTCTGGGGAGGGGGGGTGGACACCGGCCAGGAGCAGGCCAGCACCCAGAGCGGAGGGTGGGATGGGGGCCTCTTCTGGGGGTGAGGGGAGCTTCCTCCCAGCATCGGGGAAGTCTGGTGCAGGGGATGGCTAGGCTCGAAGCTGGGAGTGTCCAGCCAGGTCTGCTCATCTTTCCAAAGGGCACTGCTGGGCAGTGAAGAGTCATGAACATGGAATGAGGCAACAGAGGCCTCCTCCACCCTC
Organism: Taxidea taxus jeffersonii; assembly: GCA_003697995.1. Taxonomy (NCBI): domain Eukaryota; kingdom Metazoa; phylum Chordata; class Mammalia; order Carnivora; family Mustelidae; genus Taxidea; species Taxidea taxus. Next base: position 37,521 of record ML110506.1, read on the forward strand.
TGCCCCCCCGCCCCCCCACCCTCCACCCTCCACCCCGTCCTCCTGGGGAGCAGCTGGAGGTCTGAAGCCGAATTCCCCAACCCCTCCCTGTCCCTGCAAATCCCTCCCCTCTTAACCTTCCAGCTTCAGGCAGTGAGTCCCTGCACCTCCCCTCACCTTCCCCCACCCCTGCCCCAAGCCTCCAGGCCTGGGTGGTGGGTAGTCCGCAGTTCAGGAGCACAGGTCCGTCCCCTCGGCAGCCTTTGTGTCAGGGAGAGGCAAGGACTCCCACCCCACCCCGCCCCATCCAGACTGGTCGCCCACAAGCCAGACTGGCCTGACTTTGTCTGGAGAGCAGCAAAGAGAAGGGAAAGTGGGAGGAGGGAGGGGAGGTGGGAGGAGGGGAGAAAGAATTCTGGGGAAGGGGGAAAGTGGGAGGCGGAGAGGAAGCATCTTTGGGGAGAGCCCCTCCCCCCTCATTTGTTTGGGCCCCAGAGAGAGGAGGCTACGCCTTCCCCCACCTGCAGGAGGGGCTCATTGTCCAGGGGTCTCCAGGCCATTGTGTGTGGAAGGGAGCCTCATTGGCAGGGCATCCATTTGTGATTATCTGCTCCCGGGCCCTCATTGGCTGGATGCGAAGGAGGCTCCCCGGGGCCCGGGGACACAGAAGTTTGTGGAGCAACTTTTCCCAGCATGGTGTGACTGTGTGTCCAGGCTTCGGAGCGAAGGTGTGCCCGCCCAGCCAGGATGACGCTCTGCGGGACCTTCCTGGGTGCGTACTTTTCCCCAGCCCTGCACACCCCTTCCTGGGCCTGCTCACACATTTCTGCCAGGAGACCGAGGGGACTAATTAGCTGGGTGGCCGTCAGCGCTCAGTGTTCCTTTCTGGCAGCCGAGGAGGTGATAGACAGTGCTCCCTCCTGAGCGAGGCCAGGGTCTCTGGCCCGACGCCTCTCCTTCCAGCTGACTGAGTGTGGGTAGAGCCGTCAGGGCTGCCCTGTTTGTGGGCTTGCCTTCGAAGGTTGAAGGTGAGGACAGTGGGTGGGGCTGTATGTGCCCTGAGGCCATGAGTTCGGGGAAGGTGGGGCCGGAAGGAGGCCTGGAGACTCCCTGTCACAAAGAGGCTGTGATGGGGACTACCGCTGTTTGTGTTCCCTGCACACGCAGAGCTGCCGTGCGTATGAGTCTGTGTTTGCAACCCTGAGGGCATCAGTGAGCGAGCCCCACGGCACACTCCCAAACATGCGCGTCCGAGTCTGTGTGTTCACACTGCGTCAGCGCATGTCGGATGTCCCGCGTAAACCCCACCTCAGTATGGCCCAGAGCGTGTGCGTGTGCCTGTGTGTGTGTGAGAAAGGCTCACAACCCAGCAAGTGTGAGACAGGCACACAGAGTCAGCCCAGGGTGTTGGTAAGAGGGGCTCTCGGTTTTGTTTGCTCCATCTGCCAGAGCCTGCCTGGGGCAGCGGTCCCCCGCCCTCAGCTGTTCCTATACAATATTAATGCTGACCATCTCGGCTCCACACACAACGGCCCTAATTGTCGTCTGCAGCTTTAAGGCGGGCGCCCATCTGCAGGGAAGCTTTCAGAAGGAAACAAGAAAACTCTCACCCCCAGCTGGTCACCGGAGAAGGCGCCAATTACAGATGCAGAAAGTTTAGACCAAAATTACTTGAAAGAGTTTTTATGAAGCAAATGAACTGACACTTGGAATGTCTGTGTGCAGATTTGCACACGTAATTACATTTTGCTTGGAATGACCTTACCAGCAAAGCAATCATTGAGCCTGCTTCGCCCAAGTCCCACAAAGCACTTCCTTAGCAAGTGCGGCAGCCACAAGTCTGGCTTTGCAAATTTCCCACTTCTCTCCCTGTACAGGGCTCGGGGAACCCTCCGGTCAGACTGAGGTTGTTTCCCTGTGTGTCTCCCAAACGTAAAAGTCACATGCAACTTGCCCACAGATTTTTATGAAATAAAGCTTAAAGGAAGAGTATACTCCTTAGTTACGGAAAAGAAAACATTTTATGACTATAAAAACCCTGACAGCTTTTCACCCTGTATCAGAAAGTTTTCGGTCACACCTTGCAGTTGTCCCTCGCTGGCGTGGGTGGGAGCCTGGGTCTGAAACCCCTTCTCCCAACCCGGAGTCCTGACGAGCCGTCAGTGTGCGGAGAACAAAGGGCCGGCTCCGGGGGAGGGAGCGCTGTCCAAAGTGCTGATCAGACCGAGGCGCGTCCGCACCCCCTGCTCCGGCTGGAGCCAGCAGCCAGACCCCAGGGAGCTGCCGGTACGGTCCCTTCCCTGCTCCGCACCTAGGACCCCTCTTTGTTCTCTAGATGGAGTCAGCTAAAGATCTTGAACCTTTACTCATCAAAACTCATCTTCTGAAACGGCTCATTCAACTGTAACCTCCCAGTGGGAGTTCCTGGGGCTTCTTTCCAGGTTCTTGGAATAGGGACCGATTTGAAATTTCCAAGCACATTTAGAAATGCTCACCCAAGGAGCCTCAGGTGCCCAAGCCCGACCACTGGAGCAACACTCCCCAGGACGCTCTGCTTGCTCCGTGGGGGAGGTGTGCAAGGCTGAGAGGCAGAGGTTTGCACAAATAGGATTTATGTTACCTGGAAAACGAATTATGTGGAGCAGGACTGTGTGTTGTCCACATACTGATCTCTCCCTGCTGTCACTCCTGCTAGTTGTTGTCCCCTAAGTTTGACTGTCACGTAGCTGAATTAAATACTTTCATGAAACACTGGGCATTGTTGGGGAATACGGCTGATTCAGCACAGGCCCTCCCTTTGATTCTATCTTCCTCGCGGAACAATGGCGTGCAAGGCTGCCTCAGCCTGCAGCCTGCCGATAAGAGTTTAATAGAATTTCTGAATGCCAAAGGTTTGGGATGTAAAATATCCCAGCACTCACAGTGTGTCCAGAGGAGACAGAAAAGGGCTTTTCAGGAGAGCTCTCAACTGAATATGTCCTTCTATGCTAATGGATATGAGCTTACAAAAGAATAAAAACAATGGTAGGCAGTCATTGTAGGAGCCTCAAACAGTTCTCATTTGGCTAATTAATATTTCATCCTCAGTTTGACCAGTGAACGCCTGTGTTTATTTCCTTTTACTCAATCTACAATATTGCCCTGAGCACATTGTGCATTTCGTGTGTCAAGAAGAATGTGTGTGTATGTAAGAACTAAGCACACTTGCCCCTGGAACGAAGCTCATGGGTTTACATCGAATGTGGGCTGCAGCACTGCATGTTGGAAATCATTGCTTGTGAAAGAGTTTCAGCTGATTTTTCAAAACATGCTTTCTTAGAGGAAGCTATATATTTTAAGCCTAATTGAGGCTTCTGGTGGCCTGAGCCATTTGGCTGATTCAGTTGGGGGGCTTGTGTGCCTGGATAACACGGCAGGAAGTGATATTTACTGTGTTGAAATCTCTGCCCTGAACTTCGCTGTGCTGGCCTTCTTCTGTGCTGGTCCTAGACAGCCGCTCGTCACGGGCTTCGGAGGAAAAGGAAGTTTGGAGAGCGAGTAAGAATTCCCTGGCTCCTAGGTACTCTTGCGGACGGTACTACATTTATCCCTGAAAGTGGAAAACAATCCGGCTGCTTGAAGTGTAGGTGGGCAGTTCCATTGTGTGCGTGATGCCTTCTCCTCCTCTCAAATTTCATTGGGTGGCCCCTCGCAGGCAGTTTAGAAAGACTGAAAAGCCAGAGCCGATATTTTGAGCCCTGTGTTTCCCTCTGGCTGGGATACACTAACTTAGAGGTTTTGGGGCATAGAGGACTTGTGCCCAGGGCATCATTGAGAGGATTTTATTATTTTAAATCTTAAACCAAAGAGATAGTGTGTGATGAAAGAAGATTTTTTCCTGATCTCTTCTCCGTGTGTGTGACTTCAGCTTTGGGTCTGTGGCCAGGGGCATCTTTTATGAATTTTAAAAACTATATGCCTGTCCTTTGAAGTCAGTGATTCCTGAACACGCAGATGAGCCACTGAGCGCCCTCCCATTTGTCTGAGTAATAAATTCTGTCGTCCATTCTTTATGATGGTGGGTCATATTCCTAACCACCAATAAATATTGTAAAGTACTTTCGCTGCAGCCGTGCTAACCCAGGGCATCTGTCATTCCGGTTGCTGCTATTAGGAATTATTGGACTGAACCACTGGTGGAGACAGCACGGGGGGGTGTGAGTATGGCGGTCGTGACGCTCTCTGCCCTTCTGTGTGTTTGGCATAAAAAACCCCCAATCATGCTGCATATTAATTATGATTCGGTGTGGGCAAACACAGCCACCTTCTGTGGGCTGAAGCTCGGAGCAGGAGACGGGGGCTCTGCCAGCCGGGGCACCTCTCACTTTCCAAGTCAGCAGACCCATCTTTCTGATGCTCTACTGTAAATTTATTTCACCTCGGAGAGTAAACAGATATATTGGAGCCCCAAGGGTTCATGGGTAGCGTATTTACAAAGGAGCCTCTCCGCCAGCCCGTGCCACCGCTGCTAATGAGAGCGGTCATTAAGTAAATGAGACGTCGCCTTTAGCTGGCTTAGGAGTCGCACACTAAGGGGAGAAGATATTTAATTGAAACCCGCACACAGGCTTCCCCACATGTGACCGCTGTAAGGGAGGCAGCTGCCTCCCCTCTCCTCCCCCGTCCACCCTGCACCCCCCATGTAAATTTCATGATTGCTTTCCGTGATGTCATTTTGAAGGAGGACAGACAATAGCTGTGGGGAAAGGTAAGTCCGTGTTATGCTCTTTCGCTGACAAAGGCAGACATCCAAGTGCTTGGCTTTTCCCCTTGGACCGAGACAGGGAGAGGGCGCGCGAGCAGAGTTAATTTCTAAGATGAAGGCGTTCTTTGCAGGGAAAGCAGGTCTGGGAATGGCTTTTTAAAGCTACTCTGTTGGACCGAGGCTTTCTTCTACCCGGTCTGCCTGTGGCTGTTTTCCTTCTCTTTTTCTGTCCCTCCCTGGCTGGTTCACGGGCTCGGCCTCTCTGAGACTCTCGTGGACATGTAGTGCATCTGACAGAAAAGACACTGGGGGGGACCGTGTGCCGAGACAGAAAACTTTATGTGCATTTCTGGGCGAGGAACACGGATATATCGGCAGCCGTGGGACCCAGACGCTATGTGGTGGGGGAAAACGTTGCCTCCTTAAGCAGAAGACCTCTCTGGAGCGGGGACTCAGAGCTGCTACCTCGCGTGAGCCCCCCACCCAAGACGCGGAGGAGAGATGGTCATGTGAGCATTTTGTCTTTGCGTGTCACGTATTTCTCAACTTAAGGAACAGCGTTTAGGGTACGTGTGTCTGTGGGATAGGCGCACAGAACTAAATGCCAGCTGCTCATCTCCGCTGATTTTCCTGCGGTGATGGGGGTCAGTGGTGTGGCTGTTTACAATCTTAGTGTGACTGGATTTGTGTATTCAAAGCTAGAGATCAGGCTTGGCCAGGATGATGGCAGGAGCTTAGCTTCGGACAACATAATGTTTGCCTGTGGGATGGTGTGTTTTGGGGCTGGGGACTTTGTTCTGTCCTCTGGATTCACTTCCTTCTTTGTGAATCAGGAAGTAAATTTGCCTCTGGCGGCTCTGGTGTGTGTGGGGGGTCCCCACCATGAGGATCCTGTTCACTGTGTCGAGTCACGGAGGGCTGTTCTGGTCCCACTGCAACCTTTGCATCCGTGGGACCTCATCCTGGCCCAGTGGGGTGTGTAATTTCTGAAACAAAACCTCTGAGAGGTGTGTCTGCTCGTGGTCATCACACTGCGTCACTCCGATGGTGCTAATGACAGTGATTATTACTATTATCCTTTTGGGAGAGGGAAGTGAGAGATCTTGCCCCAGGCCTGTAAACTACAACAACTACAACAGCCAGAGATCAGAGACAGCTGAGGACATTTCTGAAGCTAGTGGCTGAGTGAACAAAAGGCAGGAGGAGTGTTGGGACAAACCTGGAGGAGGTGAGCCTCAATCTGGGTGCGAGGCTTGGACCCTACCCCTTGCAATGCTGAGGGAGCTTGCCGGGCCCTCCCTCCAGCCTGATGTGTGTGTGTGTGTGTGTGGGGGGGTGTCCTTGCCTGGGGCTGGGCAGGCGCTGGGGAGAGGCCCAGGTTCCTGGCCACCAGGGTTCCCTTCCCATTGGTCCTTGGCCATGATTATCACGTCCTTCCATATGGCCCCGTTAATTAATGATAAACAAAAGAGTGGGGGAGCCGAGATTGGAGTTTCGTGGTGCTGGTGGGGAGGGGTCACCCACAGGGCAGGACTCTGCCTGTTTCTCCAGAGCTGCTCACTGTGCAGACAGGGTTGGTCAGGGTTAGAGGGTACTTTGTTTGCAAAGAGGAGATTGGTAGCTCTGTGATCCCGTCTGTGCCCTGGAGCTGGAGATGGAGGCTCCCGCACCTGGGTAACCCCTGATCTCACAGGATGTTGAAGGATGGAGGGGGCTCAGCGGGGGCTGTGACTGACATGGGGGCTTGTCCATCCTGGAAGCACCTGAGCTCTGACTTCCTTGGACCATAGACCCCGATGTGGGCCTGGGAACTCACCAGGGCTGGGGAGCTGCTTCTGGCTGTAACCCAGGGGGTCTGGGGGACCCTCAGGCATTGGCCGCAGGTCTAGAGGCAGTCCCAAATATTCAGAGCCAATGCTCTGGTGCTCTTGGAAGATTCTGGGCAAGGCAGCTGTCGCCCATTGCCCTGAGTGCTGCTAGAGCCCAAGGCAGGGAGCAATGTGGGTAGAGACTTCAGGACTACGAGATGCTGGGTTCCCGAGGTGGGGTGGCGGGTCACAGCAGCGTTTCTGGGGAAGACCAGTCAGTGCCCGGAGGCATCAGGGAGAGGCCGGCAGAGTGTATGCTGCCATGGGGGCCCTCTCTGGGCACTCAGAACCTCCCCAGGCCTATGGCAGTATAGGTGTGGCTGCGTTTGGCCAGCTGCTGGCCCTGGCTGTGGACGGCACTCTCCCTGGTGCTGCCCAGAGCCCAGACTCCGCCCCTCTGGGCCCCATTGTCCTCCTCTGAATGGGTCCCTGAGGACCCAGGGGGGCCTCTGTGTGAGTGTGTGGGGTGGGGCAGGGAGGATCTGTGCTAACTCTGGTTTGGGGAGGCGAGAGTCTATAACACAGAGCTGGGCCGACTACGCTCCTGATGGTGCCCACACCTGGGTGATGGTTTGCATGGACCAGCACTGTAGCTGAGAAGTGCCCCCTGGGCCTCCCTCCATGGCCCGGATGGCAGTAGGCAGGCTGGTGGCGCTGAGCGGCTCCTGGATGGACTCCCCGAAGAAGAGGTGTGTCTGCTGGGTGAAGAGTGAGCAAAGGTTGGGGCTGCCCAACCCCCGCCTGCCTGGGGATGGTGGGACCCGGAGTGACCAGAACACCGCGGTCAGCCTGGGCCTGGAGTGAACCGGGAGACAGGAAGCTGGCCAGGCCGGCTGGGCCGAGCCACATCTGCCAGGCCAGTGGGGACTGTCAGTGGTCACCTGATCCTGAGGCAGGCAGGGCACCAGGCAGCCAGGCAGACTTGCACTTTATTCAGGCATACGGGAAAGGTAAACCCAGCTCCTGTCCTAGCCCTGGAAGACCCATCCCAGACCTCGTTTTTTGTTGGCTTCAGAGGGGTAGGGCCGCTTCCTCCAACCCGCCACTCCCCCGACTTCTGGAGCCAACCCTCTGCTCTGGCCTGTGGACTCACTCATGAATAAACCAGAATTGGGTTGTCTATCGATGTAATTTTAACAGGAATTTTGTGGTGTGAGTTTACAGGAAAATGGTCTTTGGAGCCAGCAACATTTGGAGATTAGTCAGCCCGAAAGATGCTATGCTTCCCAGAAGGACAGAGCACGGCTGATGCAGGTCCTGTCCCCCCAGGTGGGCTCTGTGCTCCTGGAAGACCCCGGGGCCTGTCCTCCCTGGGAGCCCCTGACCAGGGGCCACCCACTGCCCAGCCCACAGCTCTTGTTGGAGGCTTTGGTCTCAGGTTCTCAGGGTACTTTCTGTCTTTCCCGAGTGTCACTTAAAAAAACCCTCAAAACAAAATGAGGGAGACGTTTTTCCCCTGACTTAAAATGTTTTTGCTCTCAGGCTTGTATCAAGCTTCACAGAAGAGAGAATAACACTTGAAATCAGTGTCCTTTTCATTGTCTGCATTGCCGAGGCTGGCCTTGTGCCCCTCGCACACCCTTCCCCTCGTGGGCCCATACAGTTGGGAGCAAAGGCAATTTTCTTGTGAGAACGGGGGCTTTGCCCCTGTTTCATCCCCCTTTCATTTTAAAATTTGCACTTAAAATAATGCAGTGTTATTTCAATCAAGCAGAATGAAAATAACTCAGAAAATGAAAATAACACCTCCAATCTGCCCCAGCCTGACTGAGTAGTACCCCTGTGTCTGTGGGGGTTAGTCCAGCGGTTGGAAGGTCGGCGAGCAGGAACGAGTTTCCCAGACCTGTGGTCGCCTTAGGATGAGCCCCGGAAGCTGGAAGGGGCTGTGTGCCAGGGGGCTGTGACCCGGAGCAGGGGGCTGCTGGGGGGCTGCGCATTGGACAGGCCCTTGAAGGACCATGTAGCTGGGTCTCCCTGTGTTGCTCACGGTGGTGGGCAAGGTGTGAACGTGTTTGTGTGCATGTGCGCGTGTGTGAGCTCACACACGTGTGTATGTGTGTTCCCGTGTGCGTGTGTATGCACGTGTCCTCGCACTGCGTATGTATGTATGCATGTGTGTGCACGCTCCTGTGTGTGTGTTTGCTTGTGTGCGCGTGTGCCTGTGTGCTCACACGCGCGTGTGTATGCACACGTGTGCCCACGCGTGTGCGTGCATGTGTGTGCTCGCACGTGTGCACACGTATGTGCACGCACGTGTGCCCGTGTGTGCCCGCACATGTGTGTGCATGCACGCATGCTCACGCGTGTGCCTGTGTGCATGCCTGCATGTGCATGTGTATGTGTGCCTGCACGTGTGTGCTCACGCATGTGTGTGCTCGTGCATGTGTGTGCATGCGTGTGTGCGCACGTGTGCCTGTGTGCTTGCCTGTGATGTAGATGTTGGGAGGAAGAGCGGACGCACCATATGGTCTGAGTTGCTGACAGATTAGCCTGCCGGGCTCCCACCTCACCCTCACGCCTGGCTTCACACCTTGATCGCGTTCGACATCAGTCTGAGGCTGCCGGCAGAAGCCATCTGGGTCCTCTCGTTGTTTCCCATTTTGTTGCCTAAAAACTACACATTAGAGGTGTAGCAGAAGGAAGACGGTCCTGGAGCTCCAGGGCTACTTGGCCTCTGCCTGGGAGGGAGATGATCTGAGGTTCTCTCTGCTGGGCCAGAGCTTAGAGCCTCCTTAGGCCTCTGGTGCCTGCTTTAGGAGAGCTCAGACATCGGGTGTGAGGCCCTGGGTCACAGGACAGCAGACCCACACCTCTGAGGGCCCAGGGACACCCTGAGTCCAAAGCACTTCAGTCTCTCCATCCAGAGGCCTGTGGGGTCCTGACATTAGACGGCTTCTGCAGTCAAGCTCTGTGTGTTGAGGGGTTCCCACTGGGAAGGGAAGCCTGTTTTCCGAGAGGGTTTTCGTAGACCCAGAGCATCGCTTGCCACATAAATAAGGAGCTTGGGGAGGAAGGTCCCCTCGGCCCTGGGTTTCCGGGAGCAGTGACCGTCCTAGGGTTCCCCACACTTGGTGGTTCAAAGCAACCCGCTCAGTCATGGGACAGCTAAGTGAACAATTAATTGGTTCGTTAATCATTGTTTTGCACATGGAAAACTCTGGTTTTCCAAAGTAAAGAGTGCCTCTTGCTAATATTTTTCCCTTCAAAGATTTTATTTATGTATTTGAGAGACAGAGAGCGTGAGAGAGAGAGCACGCGAGCAGGGGTGAGGGGGAGAGGGAGAAGCAGACACCCGCTGAGCAGGGAGCCGGGAACCCTGACCTGAGCTGAATGCAGACGCGGCACTGACGGAGCCCCCCGGCGGCCCTTGTTAGTACTTTTTGATGGTCTGACGTTGTTCTGGCCAGACGGTTCAGGTTTTCGTGTGATCTGTTTTGTGTCCATGTGGCCCAGGCTCCAACCCCAGCCTCAGGGGCTTCTTGATGTCCCCTTGGCCCCGAAGCAGGTTAACGGGGGAGGGGAGTGTTGATGCAGGTTAACGCTGTCCTCCCCACGATACACGCAAACCAGCAGTTTCTGCCGTCCGGGAAGAGCTGTGTGCTTGTGGCCTTCTCTCACCCCACTATTCTGATGCTTCCTAGCGAAGGCCACTGGGGCCATCAGAAAAGCTCACAGAAGGCCTCCAAGAGCTGAAGTCGTAGGGGGTCTAAGTGCTGGGCACATGCCCCGCCCCCGAGGGAGGAGAGAGGTGGGTCTGTTGTCGGAACTGCTTCTGGTGCAGGAAGGCTGCTGGAGCAATTCAGGTCAGGAGGGCGGCTTGGCTCTCTTGGCTGCAAAGCCCGTGGTCAGCCCCTAAGCTGAGAGCCTGCTGCTGGGTGTGGATTCCCCTCACACTCTCAGCGTGCGGGCTGACCTGCCAGCCTCCGAGGACCTGCATGGACTCCAGAGTTGTTCCTGTGATCAGGGTGCATCCCTGGAAGGCACACTCCCGAGCACGTGTGTGCACGGGGGGCCGGTTCTTCCCAGGCCTGTTTGGCTCTGCGCCCTCCCAGTGAGGGCCCCCTTCCTGCCCCAAGCCCCTCGGACGCCAGTCACCTGTGGTCTGTGTGAAGTGTTTCTGTTTTCTCCAAATTCTGTTGCGTTCTGGTTCTTGGCGTGCTGGGCACTGCCCATCCAAACTGGGAAATTCGCATGGGCATCACCCCAGTATTTCCAAGCCTTAAAGGCAGGAGGGTGGGCTGTTGCTGGGCAATGCTAGGAGGATGACGGATGGGTTCCCCCTCCCCCACCAGAAAATTGGGGGGGACTCTGAGCCCTGGAGCAGGGGCTACAATTAAACTCACTGGGGAGCAGCTGCCTCCTGTCAACTGCCTGCGGCTTGCCCTTCTCCCCCTAAATAGGAATGCTTCCATTTCTTGCAGAGGGACTGGGGTGGGAGAAGGGAAAGGACACTGCTATCAAGCCATCTCTGCCACCACAGGGCTGCCGGTGCCTGGATTCCCAGGTTGGCTGCCTGAGAGCCTTCTCACTGAAGTGGACATGAGCAAGGGTGCAGATAGACCCTAAAGGGAGGGCTGAGCAGATTTTATTCTGTTTGTGTGAGGGAGAGCCCCTACTAGTTGGGTCACCTTCAAGGGCCTAAATAAAGCGTGGCTTCCAGGAAGATGGAAGTGGCCCTTTCTCCTCTCCCAGGGCTGGACAGTTCTGACTAAGGAAGGGGTTTCTGGGAGTCAGGACGAGAGGCACAGGAGCAGAATTCCAGAGAAGGGCCCTCCTGATCCTGGGAGGCCAGTGTGTACCCTGAAGACCCTGGAGACCTCCAAGGAAGGTGCCCAGAAACTAGCCCTCCTGGTTCCCAGCCTGTTGGATAAGGCTAGAGTTGTCCCCGTCCCTTCCCACTGCCTTTGATTCCCTCTGTGGACCTCTTTGTGCTCCCTAGGGCTGAGACAGGCCACTCTATCTGTACTGGGAACCCCAGGACAGAGGCAGGACAATCTAGCTGCATGTGGTCTGAAAGGTATCTGTGATTTCCGCTCAGTGAGCCAGGCCCATGGGCCAGCCTCCCCATCCAAACTCTCCTTTCTTGAGCTCTTGGTATGGCCCAGGCTTTGGGCCTTGGAGAGCAGTCACACGGACACCTGGTGGGTGGTTGGATCCTGTGGGGGGACTTGGGGGGGGGGCTGGGAGCTGTGAGTAGGTGCAGGTAGGTAAGGGGACCCTTTCCCCAGCACCTCCTTTGGCCTGTAGCCTGGCTTGGTCAGGGCGGTGGGTCAAGGTGAGTTGGAGGGAGCCCCTCACCTCAATGCCTTTGTGGACACAGTAGCTGCACCCATTTCCCTTGGGCTAGTCTCCTGTTCTCTGTTTTTCTGTTTTTCCTGTGGCGTATCCTCCTGCTGCGGGGAGAGGAAAACACGGGTCTCCTGGAAGCCTCCTGGCTCCTCATGTGGGGACAGAGCATGTGTGCTGAGGCTCTGGCTCTGAACTTGTTGCCTGTCTTGCCAGCCTAGGTGGAGATGGGGATTGGGGTCACTATTGAACCCGACTTGGGTGGGGAGGTTCTCCTTGAAATCCTGTGAGCACCTGTGTGGAGCGGGGCGTTGAGCTGAGTGGTGTCTTCATTCCTGGCTGGGGCCTGGGTGTGCTAGGCCGGCCACCACCCACTGTGCCTCCTCCGGGACCCTGGGCACCCTGGGGCAGAGCCCCCCACCCTCCATCCTGAGCTCCTCCCTCCCCTCCCTGCAGGCTCACTGACAGGCCTCCCGGAGAGCTGTCCTGTGACTTGCTTTGGAAAGTCATTATTACCGCCAAGCAGCATGGCTGTTGTTTTTACAGTGTTCTTAAGGTTAAAAGAAATAATAATAATATAAGAAAGACTCAGCCCCAGTCACTGCCTGCAACACGCTATTTGCATTTTTAAGGAAATACTTCTTTGAGACAGCCTGGGTGGAAGGTCACTATTTGCATATAAATGGAGAGAAAGTGTAAGAAGCTGGAAGTTACATCTGTATTATTTTCCCAGCAGCGAGCTGCTGTTGGGCAGAGTAAGGGACGCGGCGTGGATTTGGCTTTATAGAATAGAGAAAGTACCAGCGAGGCTGATTTAGAAGCAGAATAATGAGAGAAATGTGCAAGGCTATGGGATTGCCAGCTTCCCTGCCCCACCTCCCCCTTCTCTCATTTTCACCTAAACTCAGCAAAAGCAGGTCTGCTTTGCTCCACTCAGCAAGGCTCCATTTTACCTCCCTCTGAATTCCAGCTAAAAAAAAGGAAAGAGAGAGAGAGAGAGGAAAACTTGCCCTCATCTTCCCCTGGGGCCCGATTGTGTTTCCTGCCAGAAGGTGGTTCAGTGGGTGGGGTGCTGACACTGCTTCCAGACTCCCCACACCCAGGACAGAGCCCCACTGCAGTCCTGCTGTCTTCCCCAGCACGGAGCTGAGACGGGCCCGCAGGTCTTGCCCCTGAGAGGTGGGTGCTGAGGAGAGGTCACTTGGGCCTGGGAGCTGCTGGAGGGGAAATGAGGGGTCTTCAGGGTGCCCCGCCTTCCCTGCAGCCCCTCCCTGAAATGTTCAGGGCACAGGTGCCTCTTCCTTTTGACTTTTCAAGGTTGTTAGACTCCACAAGGGCCCACCCTGCCCCACTGTCCCTGGGCTCTCCGAGGGGGCAGGACCGAGTTGGAGCTGACCTTGGCCCAGAAACATTTTTGCCCTTCTGGGCTTCTAGGAGCAGCACTTGGGACTGTGGAAGGTGGAGACGTGCAGCTGGAGGGCCCATGAGGACCCCCTCCTGGGTTCTGGCTCTAACCCCTCCTCACAGGGGCCTCCACTGACCACCTGCTCCTGAGATCGCACCCCACACCCTGTTGTTTTGAAAATATACTTTGAAAGAAGCTCCAGCTCATGGACACGTTTCAGATACAGGACAAAACCCATTTTCCCCAGCCGCTTGAGAGTACATTTGCCATGTCTCTGTCCGTTGCCCAGAACGCTTGTTCGGGTATTTCCGACGAAGAAGGTCTTCTCCTCCAGAGTCACTGTCACGGAGTGGACACCTTGGACGGTGTTCGGACGCCTCCAGCCATCCTGAAGAATGGGCTCGGAACCCTGCTCTGTGCCTGGTCGTCATCACGACGCTCGCCTTCTGGAAGAATGCTTGTCTGTCTTGGAGAGCGCCCCTCAGTTTGGGTTCGTTGGCTGCGCCCGGTGACTGGACTTGGAGTGTGTGGGGCCCGCAGGAGTCGGGCTGTCCTCCCTCGTTGCGCGGTGACTTGGCTCACTGGGTCAGATGGCGCTGTCCACTCTCTTGCTGCAATGACACTCCTGTTCCTTTGCAATTAGTAAGTATTTGGGAAGGGAATTTGAAGCTATGGAAATACCTCATTCCTCATCAAACTACCAATTTACTTGTTTTTATTGAAACCTGTATTGACTCATGATTTATTTCATCCAAAAGGTTGTAACTCTTACTTCGATGCTTGTCGATGTGGACCAGTGAGGTTGCCCCGACCGGCTGTACGTCCCCCTGCCTCCCTAAGGCTTTGCCTGGACTCTTGCTCAGCTCAGGCTCCTGGGCTGCCTTCCTGGCCAGAGCCTCGAGTCCTCCCCCAACGGCACGTTTCCGTGGGAGGACCTGGTGCTGGGCGGGCCCCAGCCTCTGAGTGGACCCGTGTGCAAACACACACGCGTGCGTGCACACACACTCACAGTTACACGCATTGTTGCACCTGCGTCTGAACTGAAGTCTCCATTTTCTCTCAATATCAAAGACTGCAAGTCCGCACAGATACTCCAACACTGTTCCCCCACAGGGTACATTTGAGGTTTCTGCCTTTCTCTGTGTGTAACTTCTTCCTCCAACAGTGAGAAACCCGGTTTCCATCATCCTTAAAGTGAGCACTGATGTAATCAAAGCCGGTTCCCTCCTCACCCGCCCTTCATGGGACAGCCCCGCCCTCCACTTCAGGCCAGGCCTTCCAGGGGTTGTCTTCTCCTCCTGCTTGGGATCTGACACTAGGGGGACTCAGGCCTTGTTTGCCCAGGCCTGCGGGTCTGCAGGCGGTGCTCCAGGACAGACCCACGCATCGGATTGCCTCACAACTGGATTCCTCCATACGTCCAACAGCGTCTTTGTTCTTTTATCTTCACCGCTGGGCCAAGTCCTAGTGCCAGGATTAATTCCTATCCAGGTTTTTGTTTTTCTTGTAGATAATCACACATGACCCTGCCCCCCGGCTTACTCAGTGTCCAGGGGCTGGCACATTTTGGTGCCTATGTGTCTCCTGAAGTATTTTTATTCTACTATTTGCCTTGCCTGGTGTTTTACCTGAGCAGAGACAGCACCCAGGTTGGTTTTCAACCTTTTAGTTTTGAAGGTCTCGCTTCCCTGTTGAGAAACCTGATGCCGTTCTGATGATATCTTTCGTTTGTGACCTGCCCCCATGGAAGCTTCTAGGACCCTCTTGGTGTTCCTGGTATTTCAGAATTTTATTGTGCTCAGCTGGGTTGGAGCAGATCTTTGTTTTGTTAACTGCTGGGTACTTAATGGGTCTTTTAATCTAAAAATATAATTTCCTTTAGTTCTGGCAAATTATTTTTTATTAGTTAATTCATACTTTTCCTCCCTTTTTTAAATTCTCCTTTTTTGGAACTCTGGAGTCAGGTGTTAGGTCTCACCTAGTTTCTCTCATTAACTTTTCTAGTGCCCGTCTTCATCTCTGCCTGCCAGGTCTTGTACTGGATTCTTTATGTGTGTTTTACATTTTATTTCCAAATTGAGAAAGACAGACATAGTGGTGTGAAGCCTTCCCAAGTAACTCTCATATCAGTCTCCAGCTCCCACCCCTGGCTGGACCAGGCCACGTCTGCTTGTCTGGCCGTCCTGGGCTCTGGCCTAGCTCCTGCTCCACCGTCCACCCTGTGAAGAAGGGAGCTTCCTAAGACATGGATGTGTCTCTCTGGCACAGGTTCCTAGATGCACTCCCCCCAACCCCCAACCCAGGGTTCTGGTGCACAGGCGTAGGGAAAGTCTTGGGAGCCTGGATCTGGGATGAGGATCTTGCTCTGAGCCAGGAGAGGGGCTAGACTGCCTCCTGTATCCCCAGGGAGCCACGGGACATGGACCTCTGTACCCTCTGAAGGCCTTGTCTTCCTGCGTCTGGAGGGACCGTCTCGACCTCACGGTTTTGGATTTGGAGAGTCTCTGGGTCTAGAGGGTGGGGTTCTGGGCTGCGGTCCCCCAGGTGTCTCCTGTGACATGTGGTTGGTTTTGTGTGGGCCTTAAACTATGTCTACATTTTTATTCTAACCCTTTTCTTTTTGACTTCCTGGGCTTTGCCTTGAGTCTAAGCAGCAGGTGAGAAGGCCTGGGAGCTGAGGGGATGGTTGAAGATTGAGATGAAAAATAGAAAAAAATTATTTTATTTATTATTTTTATTATTTATTTACTTTCATTCAATTTATTTATTTATTATTTTTTTCTGTTTTTAAAAGATTTTATTTATTAATTTATTTGACAGACAGAGATCACAAGTAGGCAGAGAGAGAGAGGAGGAAGCAGGCTCCCCACCGAGCAGAGAGCCCAATGTGGGACTCGAACCCAGGACCCTGAGACCATGACCTGAACCGAAGGCAGAGGCTCAACCCACTGAAGTCCCCAGGCGCCCCATGTTTTTTCTTTTAAATGGCAAAATGTGTTCTTACTCAATTCCATGGCCCAGCTTTTCAGTGGGTGGATTCCTTTCATGGCTTTGAGGGGATGTGGGATAGATGGGGGAGGGTTAGGGCACTGCCAGGGTTTTGATCTGCCTGAGGGCCAGGAAGCCAAGGGGGGCAGCAGGGCCCTGGGCTGGGGTGGCTGGAGCTCCCTGGCCTGGGGCATGGAGGCCCCAGTGACGCAGGCAGAGGCAGGATGGGGCCCAGGTTGGGGAGAGATGGGCGGAGCCAGCAGTGGAGCATCCTGAGGGCCGAGGGTATCTGTGCCGCATCCGCCCCAGTGTGCGGCACAGAAGCTCCAGTCCTGCTCGCCAGGTGGCTGGGGGCTGCATCTCCCATCCTTGCCCCCCGCCCTTCATAGCCTCCAGGAGAGAGGGTCTGGGTAGCTTGGGCCCTACCAAGACATGGGCTCACAACCTAGGCCCAGACTGGGAGAACCAAAGGCAACCCACTCTGACCTCCAGAGCTGAGAGCCACGTGGTTTTGCTGAGAGCCACGTGCCTCCTGGCCAGGGGCTCACACATCAGGGTGGGAGGCAAGGCAGCTCTTGTGGTCAGAAAAGTGCTTTCAATCTGGGCATGATGGTCCCCCTAAAGTTACCCAGAACACACGAAATCCTCCACGCAGGGCCCCTGACATGTGAAGTTGTCCTCACCCACCCCTAGCTCCGCTTTCCTCTGGGACCCGGTGTTCGGTGGGGGCACCTGTTCCCCCTTGCCACCCTCAAGGTTCACGGCCCTGGGCTGAGCCGGATGCTGCAGAGGGCATCTGACCTTTACAGGCCTCTCTCCTCCATCGAGCTGGCCATCGTAGTCCAGGTGGGGAGCCCTGGTGAGTGAGCGCTCCAGTGGGTCTGGGGACTCACTCTGGCGCCCCTCTGTGTGTGCCACGGGCTGCTAGAGGACAGCATTATGGGAATATAATCTACATATCATATCGTATAATCATATAATTCACCCATTAGAAGCACACAGCTCAGGGGTCTCAGCATATTGAGGGCTGTGTATCTGTCACCATGTCTCACTTCTGAACATTTTTGTTACCCCAGAACGAAACCCTGGGCCCACAAACCACGGATCCCCACTTGCCCCTACCCGGCCCTCCCGGCAGCTGGTCTCCTAACCTACTCTCGGTGTCTGTGGATTTCCCATTTCTAGGAATCCTGTAAATTCCGTTCCATAAATATGGAGTTGTACAATCTGTGGTCCTTGTGTCTGACTTTGAGGTTCGCCACCTTGTACCATGTGTGAGCACGTGCACACTCTCATTGCCTGGCAGCAGCTGGCGGCATTTTGTATCTCCCATTCAGCAGCGAAGCACACCCTTGGGCTTTCTCCATTTTCCGACTAGTTGGAATAAAGTGAAATAAGTTGTTATACACAAGACTTGGAACGAACGATTGTTTCCTTTTCTCTCGGGTCTGTATCTAGGAGAGGAGCTGCTGGGTCATATGTTTTTCTGTTTAATATTTTGAAGAATTGCCGGGCCATTTCCCAAAGTGGTTGTGTCATTTTGTGTTCCTATTGGGAATGTATGAGGGTTTCAGTTTCTCCATGTTCTCTCCAGCACTTGTTGTTGTCTGTTTGTTTTTTTAAATTATAGCCATTTCAGTGGGTGTGAAGTGGTGTCCCATTATGGTTTCACTTAATATTTCCCTAATGACTAGATGTTGAGCATCTTTTCTTCCTTCCTTCCTTCCTTTCTCCCTTTCTTTCTTTCTCTCTGTCTCTCCTTTCTTTCTTCTCTTTCTTTCTTTCTTTCTTTCTTTCTTTCTTTCTTTCTTTCTTTCTCCTATTTTATTTGCCAGAGAGAGAGATAGCAGGAGCACAAGCAGGGGGAGTAGGAGATGGAAAAGCAGGTTCCCCACCCAACAGGGAGCCCGATGTAGGGTCAATCCTAGGACCCTGGGATCATGACCTGAGCCAGAAGACAGAAGCTCAACCAACTGAGCCATCCAGGTCCCGAGCATCTTTTCATGTGCATATTGGTCGTTTATGTGTTGTCTTTGGAGAAATGTCTATTCAAATATTTTGCCCGTTTTTAAAGTGGGTTATTTGTCTTATTATGAAGTTTCAAGATTTTTTAATGTATTCTGAATGAATTAGCTATGCATTTGCAAATGAATTAGATATATGATTAGATACATGATTTGTAAATATTTTCTCCCAGACTGTGGGTTGTATTTTCACCTTATTGATGGTGTTCTTTGTCATGCAAAAGTTTTAAACTTTGATGAAATCCAATTTATCTATTTTTTTCTTTTATTGCTTATGCTTTTAGTGTCGCATGTAAGAAACCACCGCCTAACCCAGAGTCAGAAAGAGTTACTCCAATGTTACATAAGATTTCTAACTTTCACATTTGTATCTGTGATTCATTGTGTGTTAATTTTAGTGTATGGTGTGAGAAGGGTCTGACTTCATTGCCGTGGTTATCCTATGTTCCTTGAATTGCCATATGAATTGTAGAATCAGTGTGTCAGTCTCTGAAAACAAGACAACAGCTGAAGAGGTCAGAAGTGGTCAGATTCTGGAGAGATGCAGCCAAAGGCAAAGGCAGGATTAGGGACCTGGGACAATCCCAGTGTTCATGTTGGAGAAGCTGATGGCTGAGTTTGGGGAAGGAAAACCTTGAGTCCTGTGAGAAGCTGATGCTATGAGCAGGGATGGAGTTGGAAGAGGAGTCTGTGGGATGGCAGTGGGGAGAGTGAGTGGGGCAGAGAGAGCATGCACGGTGATGGAGGAGAGGCTCAGGTGCAGGGGAAAGAGGGGGAGCTCCCACCAGACAAGGAGGGAGTCAATGTAGTGGTGCACAGTGGGGCTGTGGCGTAGACATTGGTGGTGATCGTCCACCCACCGTTGGGGTGGAGGGCAGTAGGTGGAGGCCAGTTGGAGTGGGGAGTGAAGAATGAAGTTAGCAAACTTCAGTTCCTTAAGAAACATGGCTGTGCAGGGGGTGGAGATGGCATGGTAGCAGGGCTGGCGTGTGGAATCCAGACGGATAGTGTTCCTTAAACATGGATGCCCCAAGCCTGTTGAAGAGTTGAAAAGCCCCAGGAAGGGTTCGGTTTAGAGGCAGTGATCAAATAGTTGAGAAGAATATGGCTGATACTCTAGGTACCC
Source organism: Taxidea taxus jeffersonii (assembly GCA_003697995.1). NCBI lineage: Eukaryota > Metazoa > Chordata > Mammalia > Carnivora > Mustelidae > Taxidea > Taxidea taxus. The sequence continues at coordinate 56,941 of ML110506.1, forward strand.
TTTAATCAGTAGTGGGAAGGAGGGGATATCAAGCCCAGATGGAGAGGTTAGCTCAACTAGCATGCAAGACCTCCCTCCCTGTGCTGGCCACAGAGCAGGGACAGAGAAGGGCTGGGGCTGAGGGGCTGGCATTTCCAACTAAGTGGTGAGAACTTCTGATAAGTGTGTGTTGGCGCTGGGGGAGCATAAAAGAGCCCAGATGTGGGCTCTCTCTGCATGAAGACCATTCCCCTTTGCATGCTTGGTGAGGGGTGGGTGATGACACCCTCTGGTTCCAAAGGCAGCCCACGGTCACCAGAGACTCAAAACCTAGTAAACACTCTAAAAACATTTTGACTTTTTGCAATAACCCTGTGACTTCTTGCTCAGGTTGTCTTCTGTTCTTATTTTGGGGAGGATCGGAGAGATTTTGAATTGAGGAAGGTACTGGGCTGTCAGTGCTGAGGCAGAGCTAGAGGGAGAGTGGTCCAGGAGCCCACTAGGAGGACTTATTATTCTGTGTGGCGCCCTCCAAGAGTCTGTGGGGTTGGGAGTGGGCACAAAACACCGTGTCTGGAAGGAGAAATGGGTGCCCAAAGGTTCTCAGATGGGCTGCCTGGGGGTCTCCCCAGATATGGGAAGGAGGGCTTCATGCTACCTTTTCAGGGGCCTGGTTGGGCTGCTTGCGGGCCTGCAGTGTTCTGAGTTGGGGTGGGTGGGTGTCACTAGCAGAAGACCTGGGCCTAGCCTGGGTCATGGCTCTGACCCAGTGGAGGGAGATGCCAAGTGATCTCTCAGGAGAGTCCCCTCACCAAGGACCCACGTCTATCTGCTAACGGGGTCCTGATTGCTCTCCGGAGCTTATCTGTCTGCTAGAGTCCTGTCAAAGTGAGTTTGGGGCCTCGTGGGGACAGAGGCTGGGCAGCATGGAGCAGGCAGGGTGCGCAGGGACAGGTCATGACCAGTGTCCCTGTCCTTGCCACCTGCTCCGAGCGGCTTGTTTGCCGTTTGTGTCTGCAGGCAGGGTTTCAGAAGAACCCACTGGAGACCTAAAAAGGGAACCTGTCTTGAGGAAAACGTGCTTTTCGCTCGCATCTCCTGATGATAAAGGAATTGACATGCTCATGCGTTCCCTGTGCACCGGGTACGGAGAGGTCACTTTACACATATGCCCCAAATCCCCGGATGGCTCTTTCCTCCCACTTTGTGTGTGGGTGGAGAAGGTGACTTGCCGGTCAGATGTGGGGCCAGGAGCCAGATCTGCATTACCCCTGCCTCCCTGCCAGCCTCGTTGTGTCAGCCGGCTGCGGGACTTCTAGAAGTGGCATCTGGACGGGACCCCGTGTCTCTGGCCTGGGGGCTCTGTAGTTGTTTGGGGGGTGTGGGGGTTCCCTCTGTGCAAGCTGGGGTGCTAGTTGCTCAGGACATGCCGGCGGGAGGAGTCTTGCCTGTGGTGGAGCCTGGCCACACGCACTTCCCAGTGGGGGCAAAGAGGGCCCTGGGGGTTGTTCCCAGCAGGAAGAAGCACAGCTGCCCTTTACTGGGCTTCTCATAATGACTAGAGTTTGTTGCCAAAAATTTCCCAGGAAAAGACAGAAATTGCATCAAGGTAAATCTGGGAGCTCATAAGTGAGGTTCTGGCCTTGGGGCTGTGTGTCTTGTTTTCCATCTCCATCCCAGAGCAGGGCACTAAGTGCATCATGAGGGCGTCTGAGGACCGTTAGACCCTCTGTTAGGAGGTGGCAGCTCTGTTAGGAGGTAGTCGTGCTGGAGCAGATGGGAGCAGCTTGCCTGAGCTGCTGCGAGGCTCCAGAGCACCAGACTCTACGTGCTGACCCCCCGGAGCGAGAGCAGGCGAGAGCTGCACACAGACAATCAGATGTCCCTTCACAGGCACTTGTAGCTCACCTTGGCTGGGCTCCCCTGGGAAGCAGGAGAGACTGGGGGCAGAAAGAGCTTGTCCCCCCTCAGCTTCTAGGGTGCCCTGCTGGGGTGCGCGGAGGAGGGAGCCGTCCCGCTCCTGCCAAGATCTCCGGGTCTTACTTCCTCTCCTGTAGCTGCTGGGGAGACAGCTGCGGTTACCTCATGTATTTACACATGTGACGGTGACAGGAAATTCCGCCTGCACCTTGCAGCTCAGCCCCAGGGGCAGGGTTCCTCTTGGGAGGCACATGTAGAAGTTCAGCCCATGTGCTCTGCGGCCTGGGGTCTCCCAGCTTCCACCATCACCAGAGTTGACTAGGGAAACTCTCGTCCCCTTGTCAAGTGTGATGGGTGATTCTTGTGTCTCGCCTACTGAATTTCATCCCTCCCACCCCCGTGGGACACTCCCTCTTCCATCCTCACGCCTGTAGCATCTTCCTGGGGAGTTCAGGGCGATACCCCATATTTCCAGCAGAGGCTTGGGAATGTGAACACCCAGTGGGTGGCCTAGTCCCATTTGGAGTGTGCTGTTGACTGCTGGGCACCCACCCAGGAAGACCCACGCTGCTCACACTTCCCTGGTGGAGGCCAGTCCTCACAGGGTCCCCTGCAGGGGACCCATAGCTCAGTGAGAGGGAGGCACACGGTAGGTGTCAAATCCTGGTGTTTTGACTCATTCGTTTGAAGACCTTGCATTAGGCTATCTCTTTGACAA
>ML110506.1:59567-144810 GCA_003697995.1 Taxidea taxus jeffersonii
TTGACTCATTCGTTTGAAGACCTTGCATTAGGCTATCTCTTTGACAACCAGTCTGTTTCCCTCTGTGTTTGTGCTCCTTGAGGTCACAGGAGGCCCTTTAAGGGGATGGAGACATTTTCAGACGGACGAGAGGATGCTCTGGCCGGAGCCACAGGGTTGCCTGGGGCAGGAGTGGTGGAATTTTAGAAAAACAGCATTTGGAGTGCATGTCAGAAGCATGAGGGAAAAAAAGATAATGGATATGACAGCCCAGTGCTGACCTACCTGCAGCAGGACCCAAACTCACTTCTAAAGAGAAGCAGAGAGCATGGTGCAGGAACCCTCATTTCCTGTTTTTATTGTTGGTACTTAATGACCTTCCTTGAAATGCTGCTGGTGTAGAAAGCTAGTTGTCATGGAAACAGGGAGTGCCATGCAGGGAATAGGCATTTCTTTGTCATGTCCAGCTGATGCCTTCGGCCTCTGCTCAGACATGTGAATTTATGTGCGGAATTAAATATTAACTGGAGACACTGCCCTGGAAAGAGACGGAAACAGGGAAAGGAAAGATGGCGGGGACCAGGGCAGAGGGGAGGCCAAGTGTCCCACCTCACCTGACTCATGCCAGCCCCCTGCTGGGGCAGCTGTTAGTGGAAACCACACCCACTCTGAGGCAGGTTCTGGGAAGACAGAGCAGGGGTGCAGGGTGCTAGGGTCCTCTGAGGAGCATCCCAATCAGATTTTCCTCAGAGAGCTCCTGGCCCTTGTCCCTGGAACAGCCACGGGGCCACATCCTTGCACATCCTTCCGGTGATTCCAGAAAGGGGGATTGCATAAATCCTGTGGAAAAGAGTGGTCCGAGTTTCCCATCTCCCCTCCACACCCTTGAGCTGCCTTCATTAGGTTTTCTTTTTCTGACCCCTCAGAAAATGAGTTCCGGGGTGAGCTGCTGAGTCAGAGGTGGACACAAGGAGACAAAGCCAGCAACTGCAGGAACTCGAGGCTCCTCCTGGGCAGACACGGCAAGGTGAGGCACTTGGAAGGCAGCCGCTTTCCTGCCACCGGCATCCCCACCAGGGTCTGGGCAGGGGTCCTTCTCTCTTCCAGGCATGGGGCACAAAGGTGACTTTCGGTCCAGCCACCATTACTCTTGAACAGATAGAGGGTTGATTGAGAGGTAGACCATCAGTGACCTGGTCACGGCAAACTTCAAAGAAGACCTCAGGCCAAGTCCCTGCTCTGGGTCTGGTGACACCTGGGCTGCCTCCAGAACTGTTCCCCAGGCAGACTGAGGATCGTTGGGAGACTTTGCTGCAGGAGCTCCTGAAGTCTGTTGGCCTTGTTTATTTCCATCTTCCCAAGTGGAGGCAAATGACACACGCCTGCTCAGACCTGCCTGGGACTCGCTGATGGAGGTGACTCAGGCTCCTTGCTTCGCCAGAGATGCTCCAAACCCAGGGCATGCCATGTGCTTACAGCCATACCAAGCCTCCAATTCTAGAACCTCCCAGGATGCACTCTGGGTGAGGCCAGCTTCCCAGGGTCTGGTGACCCTCAGAGGTGGAGGGAGAGGCGACAACAGGCTTTTGGGCATTCCTTTCCAGACCTCAGTCATGTCTCCATTTTCTTCACATGGAGATGGTCCTCATCAAAAATCCTAGCCCTGAGGCAGAGCATGGCCATCCAGATGTGATGGCCCTGGGTGTGGGCGGGAAGGGCTAGAAAGTTTGAGGCAGCAAGATTATTTGAGGATGTTTGTAGCTCCCTTTGAACCTGGTGACTAGAATATGCTTGCTTTCTTTCTTTCTTTCTTTCTTTCTTTCTTTCTTTCTTTCTTTCTTTTTAAGAATATACTTTTTAATGCACTTCTCCTGGCACCTTGTTAAGCACCTCCACTCCCACTTTTTTTTTTTAAAGATTTTATTGATTTATTTGACAGACAGAGATCACAAGTAGGCAGAGAGGCAGGCAGAGAGAGAGGAGGAAGCAGGCTCCCTGCTGAGCAGAGAGCCCGATGCGGGGCCTGATCCCAGGACCCTGAGATCATGACCCGAGCCGAAGGCAGAGGCTTTAACCCACTGAGCCACCCAGGCGCGCCTCTACTCCCACTTTTATTCCTGTAGACTTGTCGGTGTTCTGCCATGTTGGAGCCTGAGGCAAAAGAAAAAGTCAGTAGTACTGATCCTATCTTTATTTACACTTTGGGTATTTTGTTCATCATAGATTTTTGGCATTAATTTTGATATTTTGAAATATTCATTAAACTGTTTATCTTGATGACTGAGTTTTTGTTTCCCACCTTAAATTTGCACCTGAGTGCAAATGCCTCACTCATCTCTTCCCAGTGTTGAGCATTCAGACAGAGGTTAGGGGCTCTGGATGACATGTCTTGACCATTGTTGGAGGTATGTGATGTATAGCACTGGCTGACAAGCTCAGATGGTGCAGGGCCTGCTGTGAGTAGCCTGGTGGTCCATGATCAGGCTTTCCCGGCAACAACTGCTCTGTTACAGTCTTCCTTCTAGTTTGGGCAGATAGGGCCCGAGTTACTGTTCTGAGCAGAGACACTAAGAGGCCGGAGAAGGAGGGAGGATGTGCCTTTGGCAGGGTGGGTTTCCAGAAGGACTGTAGGGCTGGCCCCGGTGGTATGAGCTCACTGAGCAGGCTAGGGGAGTCTGAAGCAGGGGGTAGTGGTGGCCACGGGAGAGCAGAATATCACACAGCCAGGGTGGGCTGACTTTCTACGGGGGGGCGGGCGGTGGTTGATGTGGACCTCTGTGTCTGGAGGGTGGTGGGAGTATAGTACTCACGGTCGGCTGTCTGCCTCGGGTTCAGCACCAGGCATGCGGACAGCTCAGAGATGGGCTGAGAAGGGCTGTGGGTTTGGGGAAAGTGCCGGGCATTGAGCTGTTTATTTTTATTTTTTAACTTAAGGAGAAGATAAGTAGGCATTGATGGTAGGTCCTTCAATCACTTCTTGACCTTAAGAATGAAACATTTGGGCTCCAATCATGTAATATTCAATGGAGAACTCCAGATACGAATTCAGGAGAAGGCTGACTGCATGGAGTGCAAGCAGTCTTTCTTCCTGACAAGGTAGGGGGTGCCACTGTGCATGACCTTTTTGGCCTGCTTCACTACACTCCTACCCTCGCGTAGAAATCCCATTTATGTTGGAGTTTCAAACAGAGGGACCCGACATATGTTCTATCACGGTGTCTACCACATAGCTTCAATTTCAAAAGAAAGATTTATTTGTTTGTTTGAGGGAGTGAGAGCAAGGGAGAGAGTGCATGAGAGCAGGGGAGGGGCAGAGGCAGAGAGAGAGCGTGCATGCGAGCACAGTATGTCAAGCAGACCCCCTGCTAAGCATGGGGCTTGACTCAGGGCTCTAACTCAGGACCCTGAGACCATGACTTGAGCCAAAGCCAAGGGTTGAATGCTCAACCAACTGAGCCACCCAGGTGCCCCTACAGCTATAATTTTAAAAAATTCATTAATTAAGGGCACCTGGGTGGCTCAGTGGTTTGAGCCTCTGCCTTAAGCTCCGATCGTGATCTCAGGGTCCTGGGATCGAGCCGCGAATTGGGCTCTCTGCTTGGCGGGGGAGCCTGCATCCCCCTCTGCCTGCCTCTCTGCCTACTTGTGATCTCTCTCTCTGTCAAATAAGTAAATAAAATCTTTAAAAAAATAAAATTAAATAAATTTTAATTTCCAATACAATTAACATATAGTGTTACATTAGTTTCAGGTGTATGATAGAGTGATTCAACAATTCTATGTATGACTTAGTGCTCATCACGATAAATGTGCTCTTCACCCCCAGACTGACCTCACCCACGCCGCCAACCGCGTTTCCTCTGGCAACTACCAGCTTGTTCTCTACAGTTAAGAGTCTGGGTTTTTTTGTTTGTTTGTCTCAATAGAACTATCATTTTCAATTTGGGGGTTGGAGTGAGCCTTAATCCCCTGCTCAGAGATATTACGAAAACCTCTCCTAAGACATGTGTTAAATAATATTCCCTGGAGTGTCCTTTCTACAAATCAAGGAGAAGCTTGCTCTATTCAGTTGCCAGTGGGTCGTACAATGGGTGGAATGTCAGCAGAATTTCAGAGACACAGTGGGACTCCCCTCAAAGGGGGACAGAACTATCATTTCAAGGAGCCAGGGGTGCTGTGGTGGCCGCGGTGGTGGGGCAGGTGTGTGGGCATGTGGTTTAGCCTCATGGAGCAGGGAATGGAAAGTGGGATGTGTGCAGAGGGTTCCTGAGGTGTAGAACTTGTACGTCTTTGAAGAAGAAGGCTGCCCTTCAGGCTGACCTTGGCCAGGCTTGCAGGTGTGTGTTCAAAAAATGGGAACCAGGGAGGTTGTGCAAGTAGACAGTATATGGGACTGGGGATGTGGGCTCTGAAGGGTTCCACTGGAATGCTTGGTGGGAAGAAGCAGCAAGGAGCACCCTTGAAGGCTGTGCCTAAATCCTTCAGTGGTGGGAACATGGGTCTGCTGGAAGGGCTTCCTAGTGGTGCTGTGCGAGTGGGCATTGCCTCTGGCTGCTCACACTTCAGAGAGTCAAACAAACCCAGATTGCTGCTTCTCCCTCACCCCTTCCCTCTCTTGGAGAAAATGGACACTGGCTGATGCTGTTGCAGCCAACAGTGTGGGTCGCAGCCGCTTCCCTGCCACTCCTGTTCCTCTGTCCTCATCCCATGTCACCCCTTCCTTCCAGGCAGGTTTGCGTGTGGTCTCCTGGGAGTCAGTGGATGCCCCCCTCTCTTTGTCTAGGTCTTCCAGGAGGGAAAACACTGAAACTTGCCCACAGGAACACTACAATCCATAGAATCCTGTGTATTTAAAAAAATGTCCTAGGTTCATTCTAATTTTCCAGCTATGCACATTCTTTTTTCTTTTTTAAGATTTTTCTTTTTTCTTTCTTTATTTGACACACAGAGAGAGACACATACACACACAGCGAGAGAGGGAACACAGGCAGGGGGATGGGAGAGGGAGAAGCAGGCTTCCCGCTGAGCAGGGAGTCTGATGTGGGGTTCGATTCCCAAGACCCTGGGATCATGACCTGAGTGGAAGCCAGACGATTAACCACTGAGCCACCCAGGCACCCCTGGAACACGTTCTAAATAAAATGGAACCCTAACCTGTTTCCTTCTCCAGCCCAGGGCTGGGATGAATGTCCCCCATGGTCAGGGAGTCTGGGATCCCTACCCAGCTTCAGGCTCTGGTACTTGTTTAGCCCCTTCTGACTACTCCTGGCTGTATTCCCGAGTTCCAGGACCTCAGAGACATTTCTAAGTATCACCATCTGTCTATTCATCTGTCTGTCCATCCTTATGTGACCCATACTGAACAGTGAATGAAACTCTGTAGGAGAGGTGGTGACCTTGAAAACATGACTGGATGAGCTTGTTTCACGCTGAGATGAGGACCACGCAGGAAACGAATAGGTACAGAATGGAGCCTGAGGGGGAGAGAGTGGGAAATGGGAGGCCCAGGCCACCCAGGGATGCTTCCTGTTTCCCAGGCCTGGAGCAACTGCCACTCGGAGGCCATCAGCACTGAGACCCTCAGGCCCTCATTGACTCCCTGAGCCTCCTCACTCCCACTCAGGCGCCCAAGTCTGAACTGTTCCCTCCGTCCTGAGCTCTCCCCTGGGCCAGGACAACCTCAGCATGAATTCTGTTCTTTGTTCCACCCTTAGCTGTCCGTGCAGAAGAGCAGGGTCATGGCACAGGGTGGAGAGGAGCTGTGAGGGCCTGGGAAGAGCCCAGAAGATGTGAGAGAGGGAGAGAGGGAGAGTGCACGAGAGAGGGGGCAGGGGGACCCCTCCAGACACCACCACGGATTCCTGAACTTGGGGAGGGTTGGGGGGTCGGGGTCAGACCTGGCCTTTGAGGGTAAAGGCAAAGATTGGCATAAAGTCTGTTGGGCCTCATTGAACACCTTGTGAAAAATCTCAGACTGGACATTGTCAGACATTGACAATCTGTCCTCTCTGCTTTCTTCCTGGCTGTGTGTCTGGCTTCTGAGTGCATTTCTGAGAATTCAGACAAATCTATGGGTTTCAAGGCTGCATAATTAGGGCATTTTCCTTTTTGGTCCCCAAGTTTGTAAACGTCCAAGTTAGGGAACCCAGTTTTATCAAGAGAGCTCCGCAGATGCGTTTGAAAAGGAGCTGGTCTTGGATGTTGTGGGAACCGTTTGTATTTAAAAAGAGCTTCTGTGATGAATCTTGACTTTATTAAAAAAACACAAAACAGAACAAATAGTAACACCTCCTTGAGTGAGACCCGTCACATGGTACTAACAAAGCCAGTTAAAAGGAAGGGTGAAGAGTCAATTCTCTGGTTAATGGCTGTGGCAAAACAGGAAGTGTTTGCATTTGTACATGACTCCCCTCCCCACAGTTTTCCTGCTGAAGACAGAACTAGTGAAATATTAATTAGAGTGGAGTGATAGTGTGAGGAGCACAGGGAAGCTGTAAGACAGGCTCCTGGTGGCAAAACGGCGGTGGCTCACAGAGACAGAGCACAGAGGACATTCCTGAGAGAGAGCACTGCCCCACAGAGAGCATGGGCATCGAGGCCAGCCTGGCCGTGACAAGGGGCCTTTTCACCTCCAGGTGAGGTCATTCAGTCATCTCTGGGTCATGCAAAAATAGAGACATGATTGGGGTGTGTTTGGAAAAAGGAAGGGTTCTTAAAAGTAAATCTGTGAAACGTTGGGATGTGTCTGTCTTTGCACCGATGAGGGGCCTGTCTTGGTGTGGTGAGGGACAGAAGGCCCTGGGGGGCTGCCAGGAAGCCAGGCAGTGGCCTGAGCCCCTGTGGTGCTCACGCATGGGCCTTGGTCCTCTGTCTACAACACGGGGAGGGAGGCCAGCGGAGAGCGCAACTTGGCAGAGCGCTCCGCTCTCTGGGAAGGAGAACAAGGGACCTGGAGCGGAGCTGGTTTATCGTGTGTTTGCCCAGACGCTCCGAGGCTCCTTCCCAACAGCTCACAAATCAGAGTCTCCCTGCTCCATTGTCGATGTCCCACATCACCCTCTCACAGACTCATCTTGTGTTAAAGAGCTAACGCGTGTTTCCTCCTGTGGCTGGGCTCCTTCTTTCCCCTCTTAGAATCCAAGCTACATGCACTGAAGAGAACTTCTCACTTATCGGCTGTTTGATGCAGATAAATTGCAAACGAAAAGGTGCTCCGCAAAATGAATGTCGGCTGTCAGCCTCACCGGCTCGAGCTCGTAGTCTGTGAGCAGCGCCCATTGCACATCCCTGCAACGCTTTCTATTCTCTGCTCTCTGAATAATTTATCTGCAGGAAATCCAAATTGCCAAGGCATGCTTTAAGCTAGCAGAATGATTGCCAACTTCCTTGGGAAAACTGACAAAAAAAAAAAAAAAGAAAAAAAAGAAGGCTGCCGATTGCATTTCAGCTGAAAGCCGGCCCAGCAGTCAGACGCATTAGCTCCATTGTGCGGCCCGGCGTCGCAAGGCATGCGCCTGGGCTCAGCGCAGATGACATTTGAAGGTCATAAACGTAATGAAGTCCCTTTGACACCTGCTCCTCTCTTCACTTTAAATGTGAGTCATTGGTCCATGGGGAACCTCTGCTTTAAAAATGGAGATTACAGTGATTCTGTTCCGTGCTGCTGGAGAGCTGTCATAGGCCCGGGGCTCCGGACGCTGGCTCTGCTGCCTGGGCCCGCAGGCTGCGTGGATAACCCCCGGGTTTGAGTTCTGGTCCTTAACAAATCACATAAATCATTGTGCGTGACTGCTGCCCGTCGGGAGGTTCACTTTGCAGATTTTGTCTTCCTGACTGGGGGGATTCCTTCCCTCCTGCCAGGGGCCTCTGTACCTCAGAGCTCAGGCTTTTTTCTCTCAGGCCTCCAGGCTCTGAACCTGTGTCTGTTGCCCTTCCTTTCTTCCTTCTGCTGTTTGGCCTTGCCTTTGACAAGCCTTGGTTGTGGCCTGGAACAGGTGGCATTGCTCCGTCCCTTCCCGACCACAGGGAGAGGTGGCCAGCCCGGTGGGGCTCATGGGCTGCACGGGACCCCTCCTGCCAAAGAGAGGCCCCTCCCCCTCCCCCGACCTCAGAGACAAGGAGCACTTCCACCGTCCCACCTACCTCCCACCTCTTCGCTACCTATCTGGCCAGATGTGTCATGGGTGACATCGGTCCAAGATTCTATGTGAGGACCTATGGCTCTGGGAGGGTCCCTTCCTTGGGCTTCTCCATGATGCTTGTCCTCTGGCTTCACCCTTCTGAGGGCTCTTCCTCGACTCCCCCACAGGGCTATGTGGACCATGTTCCCCATGGGGATTGGGCAGGGTCGGGGAAAGTAGGGGTGCACTGATGGGCTCAGATGGGGTGGTCAGAGTGTGTGAAGGGTCTGCACTGTGCGGGGTGCCCTGCCCCCTTGGGAGGACCCACTCACCCACTCCTGGGAGAAGGTACCTCCCTAGGAGGGTGGCCTGTGGGTCCCGTCCACGTGGCCCCTCGGCCTATGTTCTTGCCTGAAGCTGGCTCCCACCTGAGACTGCTGCCCACGTCTAGAGCGACAGTCTCCAGCATGGGGGCCACAGGCCCGGCATGTAGCCAGCCCGACTCAGATGTGCTGTGAGTCCAGGAGATATGCAGGGTCTCTGCGAGTTAGCACAAAACAGCCTCCCACTCAGAGATTTTTCTACAGATTACTGTTGAAGTGACAATGGTCTGGGTAGGTCGGGTCAGGTAGGGTTTCGTATATTAAAATCCATGTCACATGTCCTTTTACATTTGTGGTATGACTGCTATCATGTCACTGGGCCTGACGTGCTCTCTGTCCCCACTGGGTGCTGGTGCCCCCCTTCTGGGGACACACTCTCAGCGAGCACGTCTGGTCTCTGGGCTCAGGCCGCTGGCCCCTAGGCTCCCTCCACGATGGCATGCGGTAGAAATCGAAGTAATTCATTTTCTGGATGCTTTGTGGAGACCCGTTCCAGTCCCCTCTGTCTCTTTCTAAGAGGGTGACCCCAGTGTGTTGGGGCCCTCACTCCCGTGGGAAGCTGGGCTCTGGGGCCCAGTGGGGGACCTGTTGTGATGCCCAAGTGAGCAGGGGGTGGAGTTCCCCAGCCTGGCCAGGAGCCCGTGTGCCGGGAGCCCTACTGTCCACAAGGATCCGGAAGATGGGGCAAGGGCTCCTGCTGGAGGTTCCTGTGGGAGTGGGAAGGTGGGGGCAGTGGGAGGGCTGGGAGCGGGGCCAGGAGTTGGGCCAAGAGTTGGGCCAGGACCTGGGGTCTCCCCACTGAAACCCCTGGCCCACGCTTGCTGGCCTGGGTCTCAGTTCTTCTCTTCCTGTGAGCCTACCCCTTGTCTGTCTGTGTCACAGGCTCTCCATGACCAGAAGAGCTTGGGCCGGACCGCAGCTGGAGGCCCTGCGCAGCCCTCTGGGGTGGTCCTGGGCTTGGCCTCCGTTAACATCCCAGTTGTTTTTGATTGCAGATGAGCTTAGAAAATGAGGATAAACGGGCTCGCACGCGCTCCAAGGCCCTCCGAGGTGAGTGCCACCCCCTCCCAGCCCAGTCTGGCTGTGAATCCCAGGTCCTAAAGCAACAGACGCCACGTTGCTCAGGAAAGCAGAAGCCCACATTGGTGACCAGGCCCTGGGAGGCTCCTCCCCTGATGCAGAGCCCTGGGGTCCATCCATGGTGTCTGGAGCCTGTGAGGCCTGCGGTGGGGTCCAGACCAACCTGCCTGGCGTGCAGGTGAGCAGGTAGATGGCCCCACAGTGTGGGGAAGGCAAAGGTCCCTCAGGAGACTTTCCATTTGGAGCTGGAACGCTTCCAGGCTTCTGCGACAGCCTCCTGCCCTCCTGGGAGGTCAGTCCTAGTGCAGGAGAACACAGTGGGGGGCTTGTCAGATTGAGCTGGCAGGGGATTGGGGGGCCCTTGGCTGGCTCACCCCCCCGACTCCCTAAGTACACACCGGGCCAGGGCTGCACGTCCAGTGTGGGGAGGGGCCCGAGCGCCGAGCTTCCCATGTGAGCTGCTCAGCTGGACCTTGGTGAGCTTTTGCTCGGTGTGGCCCCATCTCCAGGGACCAGCCGCTTGGTTCTCTCCGCCCAGCCTTCTCTGTTGGGTCAAGTTTCCTGTTGGAAGCTGACTTCCAGTAGCAATTTGAGAAAGAGACACTGTCCTGCTCCTGAAGGCTTGGAGAGCGGGGACTGGTTGGGACGCCTGACCCCTCTGTAAGGCCAGCAACCTCTTGCAGGGAGATCTGGGGAAAGCATCGGTGGGGCGGTAGCTCGCCCCCCTGGCCCTGCAGCACATTCCAGGAGGTCAGGGAGGGATGGGGTTCCCTTCTCACTGGGATTGTCTCCGCTTCTTTTCCGTTTGTGCCTTTTTAGTTCGGACTGCCATATGTGTTTCCCTGTTTCTCTCTTTCTCTCACCCAGTGCCCCCAGAGCCCACAGGTGCCGACCTCAGGTAAGAAAGGCTTTCTCCTAGTGCCCAGCATTGCGCATGCCCGTGACCCCGAACACCCCACTGTCCCACATGGGGCACTTTGGATGGCTCAGCCACCCTCTGGGACCCCTTTCCTCCTTGCCACGAGTCCCACTATCTTCACCTTGCCTCTGCCCTCTCCCACCTCTGTCCTGAGCCCACCACGCAGCCAGCCTTGAGACGGGGGCACAGATGTGCTGACCTGTGGTCACCACCAGGCCTGCTTGTCCCCGTGGCCCCCAGCCAGCAGCAAGGTGCTCATTAGGGGGCTCTCATGAAGGGTTGTGTATCAGCTGGCCAGAGGCCCCATTTGGGCAGAGATGAGGGAATGGGCTGCCGAGGTCCCTGGTCATCCACAGACTCCAGGTGCCAATGGTGGCTGGTGTGCTGGTGATCTTGCGTTGGCTGAGCTCTGTGAATTTCCAGATTCTAGGTCAGGTCTCACCGGGAGGGGCATGGTGAGGAGGAAGGGAGGACAGCCCACAGCAGGGATTTGCCAGGTCCAAGCAGGAGGGGCCAGGCCGACTTGCCCCCACCTGCTGGCTTCTGTCCTGGGATTGGCCATTGGGACTGGAGCAGGGGATGGCCAGAGAGGAAGCCCCCCCCCCCCCAGTCCCGTGCATCAGGGCTATCCCAGAACCACCCACATGACCTTGGAACTTCAAACTCGGTGGGCCTGGGTCCTCGGTGCTATTTTACTTAGACAGGGCTGGTGATGTTCAGTAACCAACAAAGAAAACCAGCCCTCAGACCCCCCTGTTTCCTGAGGAGGGGCAGTGCCAGGTGTCCTGGCTCTGATAGGATAGGGGAAAGGGAAGTGGTGCTCATGGATGGTCCCAGAATGTCAGGGGGTGTCAGGGGCCCCCTTTAATGGCCACAAATTCCCCATGAGATGGAGCTGGGTTTGGACTGCAGCTGAGCTAAGCTGCCAGAGGCTTGTCCTTGGGGGACAGAAGGGCTCCAGGCCCACCCTCATTCCCACAGAGCCCCCAGCCCCCAGGCCCCTGGCCATATTGGTGGGGCACTCTTCCCATGCAGAAGGGCCAAGGGTGACAACCACACCTCAGTGAGGTTTCTGTGAGCTTCTGGACTCCCAGTGGGGGACACACAGAACCCTCCAGTTTCTGAGGGTCCGTGCTGTTCCTGCCCTACCCCCTCTGCCCCCAGTCTGGAGCAGACTTTCCCACGTCACTGCACACGTCTGGAGCTTAGGGGGAAAGATTCTTACCAAACTGAACAAGTCTGAGGCCGGGACCGTCTCATTTCTCACCAGAGTGGTTGATGGCTAGCTTTTGCCAATCAGGACGCTGAGAGGACCCGGAATGTCCAGCATCTCTCTAACCTTTGAGGCTGTGGGCTGGGGACAGAAGGGAAGGGCCTGGAGGGAGGCTGGATGCCCAGGCTCGTGACAGACTGCAAGGGCTGCCCAGCCTGGTCTCGCTCTCAGGAGACACGGCTTGCTACTATTTCCCCACTTCCTGTGTGGGGAGTGGGGAAACTGAGGCTTGGAGGACTGAAATTTGACCAGAAGAGCTGGGTCATACGTGTACCATCCCAGGCCCCAGCCCAGGTCACAGGGAGAGAGTGGGAAGGCCGCCAAACCAGGCCGGGGCAAGAGCCACAGAACATGCTCCCTGGATGGGTGGCCAGAGGCACCAGGGAAGAGAAGGCTTCCAGGAGGAGGTGTCACTTCCTCTGGCATGTGATGCTCAGTGGATGACCTCCTCAGGACAGTGAAGGGGAGGAGGTTGGTCAGGGGACTCAAGGAAGCTCTGGGTTTTGGTAACAGCAGCTAATTTTGGCAACAGATAAAGTTATGGAGTGACCTGCGAAGGCAGATCCAAAGACCTTTGTCTCCTAATTTTGAAATAGCAGAACAAAAATGACTCTGAAGATAGTATTGTTTTGAAGTACTCTCAGAGAGGACCCCGCCATGAGAGGGTCCCATGAGCACCTTCATTCACCGTGAGGTCTCAACCTCCTTCCTCGGCAGTAGGGAGACTGTTGCAGGTGTTAGTGGAGAAACTAGGGATGAATGCATTGATGTCTAATGTTTTAGCAACAATCCTCAAGGTTTGGGGCGTGGCTGCTAGGGGTTGAATGGAGTCATCTATGCCCAAGAGTTGCTCATGTCCTGCCTGGAAGGTGCGGGTCACTCCTGTGTTCCTGAGTGCTTGCTGGCCGTGAGCCATACCTGGGGCTGTGATCTGTGGTGGGATCGTGGCTCTCGCTCCTTAACTGTGCACACCAACCACACGGGCACCTTTATGCCATGAGAATGGGCAGACGCTGCAAGCCGGAACATCTCTCCAGCCCACCAGTGGCTCTGCCCCGTCCTGGTGAGGCTTATGCTCTGGGTGCCAGCGCAGGGAGACTGTGACCTGGAACAGGACGTCACTGTATTGATAAACTCATGCACAAGTCACTGGAAGGGAAGGCCGAGTTAGGGGGAAGCTCTACGGTGGAACTCGCTCTACGGATGAAGGATAGATGCCTCCCTGTCCCAGTATTCGGCCCGCATCCCCTGTCCCAGTTTGTTTTTTCCCCAGCTTGAGCAGGCTCCCAGGAAGCTGCTTGTTCTCGGGGGAGTGGCACGGCTATTGTTAGGGGCTGAGCTGAACAGGAGGCTGACCAGGAGCCTCTGAGCGCCTTCTCCTGCCTCTGGAGCCCACGTTGCTTCTCTGCGCCCTGGGTTTGACGCTGAGCGCCCAAGAGAAAGCAAATGGACCTGGTGGCTTTTCCTTTGCGTCCTTGAAGAATGGGAACTGCGGATACTTCCGTCTGTGTCCTGGTCTGGGCCCACCTGGAGCCGCACTGGGCCTGGGAGGGGCTGTTGGAGGGGTTGGCTGGTGGGAAGGTGGGGCACCTGCTTCCCTCTGCAGATGCCTGCTGGGCCCCCTCCAGAGCACGTTCGAGGAGAGCCGCCCATCTGTCACACCTGCATCTGGGTTCCCTCCCAGCCATGTGACCTCACCGGAGGGCCTCCTCAGAGCTAGTGGCCAGCTCCTGCCCAGGAGACAGATGAGAATGGAGGGGTGCCCCAGCTGCCTGCAGGGGGCCGGAGGGAAGTCAGTCCTGTTGAGGGCTGGTAGCTGAGTGCAGGGCTCTGGCTGGGATTTGGCTCTTCCTGGCCTCAGCCTTGACTTCCCTGTAGTTTATGGTTGGATGTGCAAAGCTGCCACCAGGACCCTGCTCAGTGGAGACCATGAGCAGGCTGTCTGTAAGCATCCTGCCTATCTTCCTGTCCCTGTCACCCTCCGGGAGCCACAGTGGGGAGCTCAGGAAGAAGTCCTGGCTGCATCAGCCTCCTCCCCCCAAGACTGGGATAGCTGGTGCTGCTTCTTGCCTGGGCCCCAAGCACCCTGGGGGCGCTTGTAAGGGAAATGGCGTGAACTGTGCAACGCAGGCGGTGGGCAGGCAGCCGCTGGGCTTTGACTGGGTCTCCGTGGCCACTGCGTGGGGAGCCAGAGTGCAGGGCCTCCGGCTTTTAATCCCACAGCGATCCTCACCTGCCCCAGACATGTGGATTCCCCGCCCGCCCTGCTGCCCCCTGGGCTAGAGGCCAGGACGCTGGCGAGCTGGTGGCTGGAGGTGTGGCTCAGAGCTGGTGATGCATCCGGGGGCAGGGCCAGCGGCCTTCAGGACTCCACAGCAGCTGCCACATAATTGCCTGATTAACTCAGTGATTAATCGGCTAATTGGGACCTCAGCTTCAAATCCCTAGTAACAAGGACCTTTTGTGAAAAGTCTCAAAGCTAGCTCTTGAGAGAGAGAAAGCAAGCGTGGGGCATAGATTTTTAGAATAGACGGCCGGGGGCAGCAAGTCCTGTCTGTCTGGAAAGGAAATCCACAATAAAATGTGGCACGTCTTCCCTCCCTCTCCCCTGCCCTCTGCCCGCCTTCCTCCCTCCCTTTTTTTTCCCTCTTCCCTTCCTCCTTTCCTTTCTTCCTTTTAAACTGAGAATCAGCCTTGGCGGCCTCAGCCTGGAAGGCAGCAGGGAGACGCTGCTGTTGAGCTCATAGGTGGGGTGGGGCTCGCCTCCGCCCACTGTCTAGCTCTCCCTGACCCACCTACGAGGGTGACCTGTGTGGCCTGGGGAGCCCCACAATGCATTGCCGTTAGGCTGTGATCAGTCAAATTAGAAACCATCAGGCGTGTCTAGACTGAGGTCGGAGGCTGTGCCCTTTCCGGGGCCCATCCTGTTCTTCCCTCCCAGGAGCTGGGAGAGCCTGATCAGACCCCCTGATGTCAAGCCTGTTAAAAACAAGGTCTTCCCATCTTGGACACCTTGGGACGGCTCCTCCTCCGAGGAGCTCAGGCTCAGCTCACCCAGGTCACCCCTGGGTGACCTCCCATGCCTTCTCCCATTTCTCACGATGTTGGCTTGCCTCTCCAGAATAGGAGGGAATGTGTGCTTCTTGCCATCTGCGGTCTGTGAATGTGCCCAGCAGCCCATGGGATCCCGGCCTTGCTCAGGGCTGATTCCAGGCAAATTGAGCTGGGTGGTAGGCCCCATGCCCATGATCTGAAGTTTCCAGAGCTTTCTGTGGTTTGGTTCAGTAGATGACAGTGGCGGGGGAGGAACCTCTGGGTGCCTCGCCTGCCTTTCCGTGCACTTGCTGGCCCCCAGGGTGCATGAGGCCAGCAGCCCCCTCCCCGCCAGCCCCCGCCCCCCGCACGTCTATGGTAGCGCCCGGGTCATTGGCCCTCCTGGCCTCACCTCCCTGCACCAGGCTGCAGACCTCAGAGCACAGTGATGGCTGGCTTTGCTCTTGGGCCGGCCTCAGGTGCTCGTTCTGGGGGCTCCACAGAGCGTCCTGTTTCCTGGCTGCTGGGCAGCCGGCAGCAGTTTGCTGGCAGTGGGAAAGACTTATGCACAGAAAAAAGAAGCCGTCTAGGAGACATCGATGTTGGAAGTCTTGATCTCATACATGCAGATCTTTAATTAAACACACTCATAAAATTATAATGAGTCATTCGTTTACTTAAATGGGGTGAGTTATTTCATTAATTTTTAGTGAACTGCAGGCAGCCGTTCTGAGATGCACTGTTTGGAGACAGTCTCCTGCTCCTGGGGAAGGGTCTGGGGTGGGCGGGTCCTTCCCTGCATGACCACCCCTGCTTCTCTCCCCCCAGCTGCCCCACCCCAGGATGCACTGGCTCAGGACACATCCGGGGCAAGTACTCCAGACATCGCAGGTAAGTTGGCTCCTGGAGGGAGGTGGGACTGCGGGCTGCTGGAGCCCCTCGCCCTCTCTGGGCCCTTTTGTCGATCTAGAACCTTCCATCTGTGCCTGTAGCTGCTGAGGCCAACACGGCCATGGCGTGTCATACCGCGGCCTCTCTGCTGGGGGCACAAGGCCAGAGGAGGGCACTGGGAGGGAGCTCAAAGCGGACCTGCCATCCATGAGGGTGGCCTCAGTGAGCTGCCGCCTGGTCATCGCTGTTGTCAGCTCAACTGCAGTGGGGGAGGGTGTGCAGGGTCTGGAGCTGGAGAGGAAAGGTCCACTGCACCCGATGGCCTGCCAGGTCGGGGGAAGTGGGCTGGGACTGACAGGGGGCCAGTGCCCTCCTCGGTCCCGCAGGGTTAGGGTTAGGTCTTATGAGAGAAGAACGGTGCGCAGTCTAAAGCACATAAGTTTTTAATTCACGAAAATGTTTAAGTACCCCAACCTGACTGTCACGAATGTGGGGCTTTAG
The DNA here is from genome assembly GCA_003697995.1 of Taxidea taxus jeffersonii. NCBI lineage: Eukaryota > Metazoa > Chordata > Mammalia > Carnivora > Mustelidae > Taxidea > Taxidea taxus. The sequence continues at coordinate 75,747 of ML110506.1, forward strand.
CTGAGGGGCCGTGGCGAGACGCAAAGCTGAACTTTCACACCAGGGAACACGGCTGCCGCGGGTGGAGTGCGGGCGGAAGGGTCCCAGGGAGCCTTGACAGGGTGGCCCTGGTCCCCTTCCTCCCAGTTTGCAGAGCTGCCCGCTGGCCAAGAAGAGGAAGCTGGAAGGGGCCCCGGCCGAGCACCTGGCGTCCACACGGAAGTCCCAGCCCCTGAAGCTGGCGCTGGACGAGGGCTACAGCGTGGACACTGATGGCAGCGAAGACGCCGAGGTGAAGGACGCCTCTGTCTCAGATGAATCGGAAGGAACTCCGGAGGAGGACGAGGCTGAACTGCCAGGACAGGAGGAGCTTCATCATCCCGAGCCAGCTGAAGGTGCTTTGTGGCTCTTTCTCCCCCGAATAAAGGGCGCTTAGTGTGGCCCTGGAGAATCATAGCCTGTTAGTGGGGAGGGGGCCCCACTCCGAGTCAGTGAAAGGGCCGCCGAGGAAGCCCTTCCTGAGAACAAGCGAGGTCTTGTCCTGACATTCGTTGGGGTTTCCTGGAGAGGGGCCGAAGCAGGGCGTTGGAGGGGCCTGTGGGCACATCTCTGGGAACGTGGTGGGTGTGCGTGTGCGTATGTGTGTGTGTGTGTGTGTGTGAGAGAGAGAGAGAGAGATGGATGGACAGATAGGCATGGGCTGTGCCTTGGTTCGTGGGGGAAGGGGGCTCAGACAGACCCCCTCCACCTGGCCCCAGGGAAGGCAGCCGGGGGTGGGGCAGGAGTCTGCTTGGCATCAGGTGAGACTGTGGGGGGTATCCAGGGAACCCAGGGTGGGATGGGGAACCGAAGGGATTCTGTGCTGTGTATTCTTCCTTGGGGGGCCCCCAGACTTTGGCAAATGCTGGGGTGAAAGTGGCCCCGGGTCCCGGAGGGAAGTGTTCATGTACCCCTGCAGTCTGGCAGACCTCTGTCCTGGGAGTGGAACTGAGACCTGAGGTCCCAAACCCCCAGAACAGCAAAGTGCTTGTGTCTTCTGGCCTCGTAGGGTCTGAGATGGGTTTCTACTTTATTCTGGAGCCAATTCTCAGTGAGAGTCCTCATGCTTGCCTCCCTCCTGGGGGGGGTCTCTGGTCGTCTTTGCAGCGATGTGTGGCCCAATGGGCTCTAGGGAGAAAGCACTAGCCTGCCAGCTTTCTTACAGAGGAGGGAGTTTAGGGTTTGGGCAGCAGCCCTGGCTGGCCCCCCTGGAATAGGCACCCACACCCGGGGCACCCTTGCGATCACCCCACAGGCCGACGTGTGGGGAGCCTTCACCACAGCAGGGTCATGGCACTTAAGACATGTACACGTGTGTCTTTTAAAAAAAAATTCCTTTTCTGCTTTGAGTTTGTGAAGCAATTTTTAGAATCTGTTGTACTAGGTGCCATTTTATGAAATGCAGGTTTACCCGATTTGAGAAAGTAGCCTTAAAGGGAGGTGCGGTTAGTAACAAGTATCAGAGAGTCTCCCACGTTCAGAAGCAGGAGTGACCCCTTCTCCTCCTCAAATAGGTTCACCGCGTGTCTGCGGCCCAGCAGAGGGGCAGGCATGCCCGACCACCTTCCCCTCTCGGGGGGTGTCGTGCTCCCCAGGCGGTTGTGGCACGGTGCTCCTTGGGCTCCTCCCACATGTTTCTGGTTCTCTGCAGGAAGGAGCCCTGTCAAGTCCCACTTCGGATCCAAGCCTGTCGGCAGCTCTGCGGGCCCCGCCAAGGGCGGCTACAGCAGCTACCAGGAGATCATTGCCACTTCTCTCCTCAACCTGGGCCAAATTCCTGTGGAGACCCTAGTTGGGGAGGACTTGGGCCAGGTGGCCAATCCGGGCCCTGGTGTTGTGCACCTGGTTCAGGAGGAGGCAGAAGAAGGGGCCACCAGTGACGAGGGGGAGAAGGACGTGTTCCTGCGGCCAGAGGATACAGAGCAGGTGGTGGGAGCCACCAGGGAGCGCTCCCAGGAGCTCGGTCCCCAGTCCGTGGAGGGTGTGGTCAGTGAGGAGTCCAGCCAGAGGAAAGTCGCTCTGGGTAACGAGGACGAGGAAGAGGAGGAGGACGAAGAGGAGGAGGATGAAGAGGAGGAGGAAGAGGAGGAGGAAGAAGAGGACGAGGAAGAGGAGGAGGAGGAAGAGGAGGAGGAGGAAGAGGACGAGGAGGAGGAGGAGGAGGAGGAGGAGGAGGTGGCCACTCCTGAGGTCATCTGCCAGGAGGGTGCCCCTCTTGCCCCCGGCCAGAAGGCCCCTGAAGCCCGGCAGCTGGCCTCGCCCAGCGCCAAGCCCGAGTACTCCGTCCTGGTGGAGGAGCGCTCTGATGATGGCAGGGATGAGGACGCGCGCTCCCAGAAGTCCACGGTCACTGACGAGTCGGAGATGTACGATGTGATGACGCGTGGGAACCTGGGTCTCCTGGAGCAGGCTATTGCCCTAAAGGCTGAGCAGGTACAAGCCGTCTGTGAGCCTGGCTGCCCGCCCACCGAGCAGGGCCAGCTGGGCCCCGGGGAGCCCGGGAAGGCGGTGAGGCCCCTGGATGCCCGGAAGAACTACTGCAGCAAAGGTAGGGCTGGCAGCGGGGCCCACATGCCTCCCGCTCCCCCCTCCTGTCCTCCCTCCCATCCTCACTCCCGCCCTCCCGCCCCCTTCCCATCCTCCCTCCCTCCGGCCCTCCCGACAACCCACCCCACCCTCCCGCCCCGTTCTGTCCTCCCTCCCACCCTCCCTCCTGTCCTCCCCTCCCACCCTCCCTCCTGTCCTTCCCCCTTCCCCCCTCCTGCCCTCCCTCCCATCCTCCCTCCCTCCCGCCCTCCCAACCCCCCCTTCCTCCCATTCTCCCTCCCGCACCCCCCTGCCCTTGCTCCTGCCCTCCTGCCCCCCCGCCCCCACCGCCGGGCCTGGGTAGCACCTCATCCCCCCACCGTCCTCACTCGGCATGGAGAGGCAGGCTGAGGGACAGGTGTGTCCAGAGCAGAGGACCTTACCAGTTGGAAGCAGGGCTGACAGGTGCAGTCAAAGGGCACGCATACACGTAACCACAGACTGGCCACTGATGCAGGGAATGGGCTCATGCTGCCCATGTGGGGCGACCCAGAGAGAGCAGCAGAGCTCCTGGGGGGAAAGCAGAGGCTAGGAGAGACAGTGAGCTGGCTCCAGCAGCTTGGGGGCTGGCCATGGTCATGGAGAGACACAGGCAGACCCTGGGCAGACACAGCTCGGTCGTGGAGACATTGAGTGAGCTCTGGGGAACCCCAGTTGGTAGATAGGTGGGGACCCAGGGCACAGATTTCCTGGGGAACCTCAATAAGATGAGTTTGGGGCACATGCTGAGGGATACAGCTGAGGGGATGCAGATGAGGACATTCAACCTGGAGGAGACCTGTCACCTTTCAGGTGGCACAGATGTGGGGACCGCTGCTCGAGAGCTCATATTCAGACTGGCAAGGTCTTGAGGGGACACAGGTACAAGGAGACCCAGATGAAGGTGACCCAAATTGAGGGACAGGAGTTGGAGCCTGTGTAGAGTATCAGTCTGCAGGCAGTGAGCTTGGGGCTCACGGATCAGAGCAGATGTTGGCGGGACACTGTTGAGTCGTGTATGGCTGGGGGACACCGTGTACAGCCAGGGGACACCAGCCGAGTGATGGCCACAGGTGTTAGGGTGACTCCGACCTGTGGGAATGGACACTGGGGGCCTGCCTTCAGGGATAGGGTTGAGGGCATGGACCCAGGGCACAGAGCCTCAGGGTGAGGCGGATGGCTGAGCTGGAAGCACTGGGTGGAGGGATGGGGCTCACACCGAGGGCCGGATGCAGCCGGAGCCCCAGATAGAGCCGTGTTCTAGAAGCAGGCACTGGGGACGGGTTGGGGACGACCCTGCCTGCTGGGTTGGTGGACGTCCAGCTTCCTGCCCATTTGAACATGGAGAGGCAGAGCCCAGGGCCCTGTACTTCAGAGCCCCCCCGGGTTTCTACCTTGCCTGGGGGAGGCATTCTGAGTGTGGTTGTGTGACCTCTGCTTCTCCCAGAGGGGATGGCTGCACCCCGGAATCTCTCTGGGACATCAGCTATGTTCTGGAGATCATTGTGTCCTGACAGGTGTTCCCTTCTGGCCTCTACATCCTATAGGGATATCTCCTGGCCCACAGAGCCTAGACTTGAGGTCAGCAACTGAGATTTGAGTTGAAATTTCTGCCCATGCCTTTATTAGTCATGCGGCTTTTGGCAAGTTAACATCTTTGTACTCGTTTTGTCAAATCCAAAAAACAGGTCCCGGCAAGGAACTGGTCCCATTTTTTACCTCCTTGTGCAGAGGCTGGAGCTCTAGGCTCGGGGGCTAGCCAACAGGCTCCCACGATGTCAGCAGGAGTGGGGAGAGAGGGCGCCAGCTGCCACCTGCGTCTTCCTCCTGAATACACTGCCCATCCTGTTACATGGGAGGGTTTCCCGTGAGGACGGCCAATGTGGACCAGTGTCCCCAGAACATTCCAGCCCGGGTCTCTCCCCTGCACCTGGGCAGTCTGGCCACTCTGCTCTGGACACCATGAATGAATGGAGCATGGCTGTCTCGTCCCCCTCCCCACTCGCCACCCACCATGCAGTTTTCTCGTTGCACGAACTGATGCGTCTTGTGTGTTTAGATCCCTCAAGAGCTGAGAAGCGTGAGATCAAGTGTCCGACACCAGGCTGTGATGGCACAGGCCATGTCACAGGGCTGTACCCTCATCACCGAAGCCTGTCTGGCTGCCCCCACAAGGACAGGATCCCCCCGGAGAGTGAGTAGCTGTGCACAACTCAGACCATCTCTGTTGCTTGGATGGCGTTCCTGTGGAGGAGGGGTCACCGAGGGCCCTGTCCCTTTGGACTGGCTCTGTCCAGATGCCCCAACTCGAGCCCTACGAGGCTGGGGATGTGCAGCATGCCCAGTCGCCTGCCTTGAGACAGCAGCCCCGTGCCAGGGCCCCAGGAGGCCTGTGGGGGGACAGCCAGTCACCTGTGCTCCGATGGTCACAGGAGAGAATCTGTCCTCACTTCCAGCCTAGAGGCAGTAACTGCGAACAGGAATCTCAAAGGCAGATCACAGAACCACCGGGGGTTTGAGGGCAAGTTGGCTTCCACCCCAGGGAGGCGGGGGCCATGGTGGGAGAGAGCATGGCTGGACTGGGCTGAGGCTGGCGGGCCCTCCCGGCTGCTGCTCTCAGCTGCCATCCTCCCACAAGGTTGCAGACCTCACATGGGGCCCCTCCGTCTTCCTTGGCCGTGCTCAGCGTGTCCCTCCCTCTGGCTCTCTCGCAGTCTTGGCCATGCACGAGAACGTGCTCAAGTGTCCCACCCCCGGCTGCACCGGCCAAGGCCACGTGAACAGCAACCGCAACACTCATAGAAGGTACTTAGGTCGAGCCGGGTGTGGCGGGGGGCGGTGGTGGGGCGGGCTGGGCCTCGTGTGTGTGCCCCCACCTGGGATGGGTGCAAGGTCAGGGCAGGCCTCTTGGTGGGGGGTTGGAATGGTGCCCTGAGGTGTGGTCCCTAAGGGAGTGTCCTGAGAGACCAGAGGGCGCTGGAGGGATGGGTGTGTGCCCCTCAGGGAGGCCTCTTGCCCTTGGGGAGAGCCAGGTGAGGCTGGGAGTCCTGCCCATATTTGGGAGGTCTCCACCCGCCAGGACCAAGCTCCAGGCTAGAGTGTGGGGGCCGCGACCCAGGTAGACCCGAGACTCCCGGGGTGCCCTTGGGGTTTCACTGTCTGCCATCCTGCACAGTGAGAGGTGACCGTACTCCCCACCCGGAGCGCCTTGGGTAGTGTGGCTGTGACGGGCTGTGTCCTTGCGAAGGTGGCTGCACTTCCCTGAGAAGAGGCCACACTCCTGAGCAGGGCTGTGGCTGTCCCTTGGCCAGCAGCCTGTCAGCCTGATGCTGACAGCTGAGGTTGCTCCCCTGTGTCTTAGATTAGGTGCTTGCCGGGGAGGGGCCTGGCCTCCAGAGTTAGCACCTGGGGTGTGTGGCTGCGGGGCCTTGGGCCTCCCCGTGTTGGCTGATGGAGCATGAGCCAGAGACAGGTCAGGTCCCAAGGGCCACTCTCTGGTCGGCAGTGAGGGGAGGGCAGGGAGGTGAGCGACAGGCCCACTGCCCAGACCTGCCTCAAGCTGTGAAGGCATTTAGGGTCGGCTCTGTCTTCCCCTGTCATTGCTTAGGGTTTCCTCAAACAGAAAACGACTGTGCACAGCTACTCTGAGGGCTCGAGGACAGAGCAAGAGAGACAAGAGCCTTCCCTGGGCTCTGGGTGGTTGCGGGTTCCTGGCTTAGACAGGCAGGGTCTGGAAGACAGTCCTTAGCTGTCCTCTGCCTTTTCTCCAGTTTGTCTGGATGTCCCATTGCTGCTGCTGAAAAATTGGCCAAATCTCATGAGAAGCAACAGCCGCAAACGGGAGACCCTTCCAAGAGTAGCTCCAGCTCCGATCGGATCCTCAGGTGAGTGAGATGAGCCCCGGAGCAGAAGGCGCCTGCCCCCCAGGGTCCCACAGGGGTCTTCCCAGCATCTCTGGGCGGCCCCTGCCCGTGTGCGCATGTGCGTGTGCGCGCGTGTGCGTGTGCTGAGGGCCCGAGTTGCCCTGGGGGCCTCCCGGGGTGGAGCTGGAGGCTAGATTCTGGGGCACACAGGACAGAGTCTGACAGCCACGTGCTCACCCGTGTTTCCGCTGTGGCACAAACCCTGCGAGGCACCCTGCCTTGCGCTCCCTGAAGGCATCAGCTCTCCCTGCTGGGGTGCGCTCAGGGGCTGTTTGTGGAGATGCTGGTCCTGTCTCCGGAGACCAGACTACCCCAGCTGGCAGCCATTGCCACCCAAACACCCCAGGAGCTGCTCCTTCCTGGCCGTCCTGCCTGCACCTCCCTCACCTCAGGGAAGGACCCTGAACCAAGGGTGGCGACAGAGGCACGTGGTGCCCTTCAGAGCACGGCCGGCTTGTGGCCCCAGAGGTTCTGAGGCAGCCGTAGGCAGGCGTGTGTATAGACAGATGTCAGTGATGAGGGGCTCCCCAAAGGCCATTCAGAATGCATGTGCTTGGCATCCCGCCACCCCTGTGACTCTGTGAAGGCAGGAGCCACATGAAGGCCACAGTGTCGGGAGCTTGCCCAAGGCAGCAATTATCGGCGAGGCGGGTGTTGGGGGAGCTGGCCTTGGCTCCTGGCCAGCCTGGCCTCAGATTCTTGCTCTTGGCCAGCGGGGTGGCTCCCCTCCAACTGCCCTCACTCTGTGGATACTCTGTTCCCCATGTCTCTGAGGGACTGGGACTTCAGAAGCCTTTCCCTTCCCCAGTTCTGCAGACCCCAGTCCCATGTCTGTCCCTCAGAGGAGAATGTCGGGCAGGCACGAACATGGGCAATAGCACAGACCTTGGTCTGGAGAGAGGCCCGCCTTCTTCCAGGGCCCATGCAGCCCCCGTCCTTTCCCTGGTGTATGCCAGCCAAGGTCTCAGCCAGAGAACCTGGCCACCCTCCTTGGCTTGCTCTGCGGGTCCTCTGTGAGGGGTCTCCGGGTGGGGCCAGAGCCGGGGCCTCACCCCCCTGCACTCCCATCCACGGGGCCTTCAGCCCTGCATGTCCAGTGGCTCCTTCCCACCTGCTGGCTGGCTCTGAAGATGCTTGGAAGCTGCTTTTTGCTTCTACCCTGTAGCTGCTCCTTCCAGCTTGCCATGTTACTAGTCCGGGTTTTTTCCTGCCTTGATCTAAGTCACTGGTAAAACATCAAACCAGCGGGCAGGCGAGGCCCCAGGAGCTCAGGGTTGGGGGCCAAGAGCCTCCCACGCAGTGGCTGTGCTCTTGGGAATCTGACCCCCCTTTGTTTGCCTGTGAAAGTGGATGACAGTGTTGTCTTGCGGACTTTGCAAATACCTCGTAAGGCCTGAACAAGGTCGTGACATTTCGCCTCCCCAGGCCATTGGTACCGAGCTTCACATGGTAGCGATGGAGGCCGGGATGCAGGAGGCTTGTGTTCAGGTTCTGCTCCTGCGGCGTGGCCATGTTTCAGGGGGTCGTCCCCTGGGGGGGGTGGGGCAAGTCTGTGCAAATGTGTGCTGGTGTCCCAGACACTCCATCGGCTGCGGGATGGGGCCTCCGCCAAGGAAGCCAGCCACCGGTGCCGCCAGCTCTAATCTCAGGGTTCTTTTCTCTGCTGGGTGGTGCCCGTGCACTCCGGACCCCTCCTGATGCTTGCCTGGCCCTCTGCCCTCCCTGGGGAAGGAGAATGGGCCTATGCTTGGGGCAGCTGCTTTTCCAGGGTCCAGGCTCAGATCTGATCTCCTCAGTGTTGTGGAGTCTGTCCCTGGGCTCCTGTTCTACCATCCCATCCACCCCTTCTTGATCCCAGGCTGCAGTCATTGCTTGGTTCCGAGTCAGGAGCAGAGAGAGCTGCAGTGCTTCTCTTCTTCCTTCCCTTCTCTCTGAGCTGACCAGCACAGAAGCCAGTCCACACACTGTGTGGGGGCCACTCCCCACCTGGCTGGTCTTCTTGCCCCAGGCCCCATGCTGTCTCTGCTCCTGTCTTCACGCCCTGTCTCTTGTATTCAGAACGTTGAGCTGTCATGACGGTGAACGAAGGCCCGCAGGGGCTCCCTGTTCTCAGCCTTTTCGGCTCCTCCTTGGCTCTTCTCCACGGACTTCAGGCAGAGAATAGTGCAGGGCTGAGGCCTGGCCAGTGAAGAGCTGAGTCGGGCCCTCCCTGAGCCCGGTTCTCAGAAGCACCCATGTTACGTCTGGATGTCCTGTCTCCCTTCTCACTGGGCAGCTCTCTTATTGCAGCAGGAGAATTCCGTCTAGGGGTGGCTGGCCACTGTCCGAAGGATGGTCCTGTGGACTTGCCTGCCAAAGGCTCCCACTATTGGTAGTCAAGCTCTTTGAAAGCTGCCCTCCTAAGCTCTGGGGGGACGTCTAAGGCCTGCCCTCCCCTTCTGCTCTGTGGGGACACATGCCATCGTCCCTTCAAGGCTCCCAATTTTTGCTCCCAGCTCTCTTCCTCATCCAGAACGGGCCCCAGGCACCTTTTCTTGGGGGGATGTGGGGGAGGGTCTCTGTGTACATGGGGCTCTGAGGGGTTAGGGGTAGAGTGGGGCTTAGGGTCCCTGGTCCTGTCCTCATGGTGCTACACCTCTGTCCTACACCTCAGGCCTATGTGCTTCGTGAAGCAGCTTGAAGTCCCTCCGTATGGAAGCTACCGGCCTAATGTGGCCCCTGCCACCCCCAGGGCTAACCTGGCCAAGGAGCTGGAGAAGTTCTCCAAGGTCACCTTTGACTACGCAAGTTTTGACGCTCAGGTTTTTGGCAAACGCATGCTTGCCCCAAAGATTCAGACCAGCGAAACCTCACCTAAAGCCTTTAAATGTAAGTTGGGGAGACCCACTCCTGGGAGGTGTCGGGTTTGGAGGGGGGAGGAGGGACCCCTTGCCAGCAGCATGTAGGGACTCTCTGCCCCGGGGCTGCCTAGGTGTCCCATGTCTACCGCGGTGGCTTTTCCAGAGTCCGTCTCTTCCTCATGTTACTGCCACCATGTTCCCCATCAAGCTCGATGTATCTCTTCACTGTGCGTGAAACAACACCGAGGTCCTTCACGGTGTGGGTGTCCGAAATCTTGAGAATAACTTCCCTGATGTGGTCCATCCTGAGGGGACTCAGAGAGCCGCTAGGCTGAGCCTGGGCAGACAGAATCTATTTGCCTTCCTGTATGAGGACTGTCTCACTGGATAGTGTGTTGTGGCATTAGGCACAGGTTTTCTGGGTACTTGTACTAATAAAATGGGTTCCTATGAACTTTGGAGAACAACCCTTTCCGTCTGTTTTGGTCACTGAATATACCAATCTGTGGGCTGCAAGCTCATTAGCCCTGGAAACACATATGAGATGGAAAAGCAGCCCACTTGAGCCCGTGAGACCAGAGCTGGCATCTCCCAGGGTGTGTCTGGCCCTCTGATGAGGCTGTGAGGACTTGCTGTCACATTAATGATGGAAACACCAGGGGCTGATGCAGCCTTCAGCACCAGTGTGGACCTTTGTCCCGTCTGCTCGGTGCCATGACGCCCAGGGAGGACCTAACACGCGAAGGGATCTCCCCGGAGGTCTGGGAATTTACTGGCGATGTTGGAAGTGTTACACCTGACAGCTAGTTTGGGGCTACACTATAATCACTAGAAAAGGTAACATTTTATGCCCTCATTGGCCATGTCTATTTGAACGATAACATGACTTTAGTGAAGTAGCATTATGGGGGCACCAAAAGTAGCCTTTTGAGATGCTGGGACAAGGATTTTCCTACTTGAGTAATATTCTGGCCGCTCCTGCTCGCAGAAGTCTGTACCCTTCTGTCAGCGTCCGCAGCTGGTGGCCTATACGGGCTGGACGCTTCAGAGAGGCTGGAATGACTTTGGAGGCGTTTGTTCTCTCTGCCCAAATGTTAAATGAGCCGGAAAGGGCCCCCCGAACGCCTTCTGAGGGGATGAGCAGGGTGTGCTGTGGCCCTGTGAGCGGGATGAGAGACCCTGCCCCGGGCCAGCCTCCTTCGAGCTGTGCGCTGTGCCCTCCCAGCCAGCCCAGAGCTCCCCACTGCGTCTGCGGGGCCCGCTCCCGTTCCAGCCGCATATCAGCCTGCTGTTGTTCCCTTTTTGCAGCCCAACCTTTCCCAAAGGCCTCTCCCCCCAGGCACAGCCCCTGCACCTCCCCCCCTTCTGCAGGCTTCGACTACACGCATGATGCCGAGGCTGCACACATGGCTGCCACGGCCATCCTGAACCTCTCCACGCGCTGCTGGGAGATGCCCGAGAACCTCAGCACGAAGCCACAGGACCTGCCCAGCAAGGTGGGTGTGGCCCCGCTGAGGAACCCCTCCGAGAAACCCCGCTGAGGAACCCCTCGGAGGCAGCCGCAGGCTGGGGATTTACAGTCAGGACAACAACCCCCACGTGATATGTGCTTAGGACACTCAGTGCCCACTGGACAATCATCATTCTTAGCTTCTCTTCCTCAGCCTCGTGGCTCCTGTGACCAAAGAGGCTGTAAGAGTCCCCTGTGAGAGCTCTGTGTGCTGTGCCTAAGTGGGACTGAATGGCTGTGAACACGCATGTTCTTCTCTGTTCCCCTGGGTCTGAGGGTCATGCACATATGTGTGAGCTCATGTTCTCCTGAAGCTGATGGCTGAGCATGAGTCCTTGTGTGATCATGGTCAGCGCATCTCAAGGTTTGGTGATGTTAGCAGGACCTGGGAGAGAGTGGCGGCCCCTCTGCATCTATCTCAGGAGTTGGCGAGTCAAGAAGGCTGCTTCTCAGAGGCTCTTGTGTTCTGGTTTGGCCCGGCTTCCTTCCGAGGGAAACACTGTCCTGGGCGGTCTGTGATGCTAGTTCGTGGACCAGAAGTCACCTGTGGGGTGAAGTCCCTAACACAGATTCTGCCTTCGTGGTTGCAGGCTGTGGACATCGAGGTGGATGAAAACGGGACCCTGGACCTGAGCATGCACAGACACCGCAAGCGTGATGGCACCTTTCCGGGAGGCAGCCCTTGCGTGAAGTCTCCTGATGCCTCCCAGCGCCAAAGCAGCGTCAGCGCTGCCCCCAGCAGTTCCATGGCCTCGCCCCAGTGCAGCCAGGCCTCCCGCCAGGACGAGTGGGACCGACCGTTGGACTATACCAAGCCCAGCCGCCCGAGAGAGGAGGAGCCTGAGGAGGTGGGTGTGGGGCCTGTGGGCTCTCACATCTCTGGGGAGAGCTACTGGGGACCTGTCCCTGCAAGTGGGGTGCCTGGCCACCTCTGGCAAGTGAGGACCTGGCCTGCCATCCTGGAGGGCTTTTCAGCCTGGGGCGATGCTGTGGTCTTGTTCCACCTGAGAGAGAGGTCATTCTCCCGCTTCCACGGACTTGGTGATCAGCACCATCCTGGGCCCTGGGAAAGTGTGGGGAGAAGGAGGACTTCTTTCACATCCCATGGGACATATTCGGGAACAGCTCCAAATTCCTGGGTTTTGTGGCCTCCCCCCACCCTGAATTCTGCAGCAGACCCTCCTGACCATCTGCAGGACATACCAGCCACCTGGCTCCTTGGACAGAGGAGGCTGCAGGGTGGGCAGTGGCCTGAGTCCTGAGACCAGCACCACCTGTTAAAAAGCAGCAAGACAGGTGTCTTTGTCGGGGCTGTAGTCTGGGGACAGGGGAACTGCCCTTTCTAGCCACTCTACCCTCCTGACAGTGGGACTGGTTGAAAGCTCTTCCCCATAGACGTGTGCGTCCCAAGTAGCAGAGCCCAGCTGCGGGGGTGGCATAGACTCCCAGGGGCCTCCACACAGTATGGGCAGGCTGGCAGGTCCCCTCATACTACCTCCCTGTCTCTGCCACACCCCCCCCCCCCACCGACCCCAGAAGGGCAAGGGGCCGGTCCCTGTGGAGGAGACCTCTCTGGGAGACAACCAGCCTGCGGTTCTGTCCTCCCACCTCCTGTGCCCCCTACGCCCCTCCCATGTGTCTGCGTCACAGAGGGGGAGACTGGGCCCCCGGCTGAGGCCACTTGGCACAGTCACGTGGCTATAACTTGGTGTTAGGCTCCAGAAGGGGGGCGCCTCTCAGACTGAGCTCTGAGGGGGATAGGCTGGCCTGGGCAAGCCCTCTGGGACTGTGTGTGTGGTTTTCTCCTTGGTCAGTGGGAGCCCAGTCTGAGGCCAGATGCGGCCCCCACAGTGGGGATCCCCCAGTACAGTCTGCCCTTACCTTGTTCCAGTCCTGCCTCAAGGTCTAAGCCCCCTTCCTGGTGACTGCAGCCCCTCGCTTGGCTCCTCCCTGCACCTTTCCATGACCTCCGGCTCAGGCTAACATTCCTGGCTGCCTGGTTGCTCCCCTTCTCCCTTCACACACCCTCCGAGCCCCCCAAGACTCGTGTCATCAGTCTCAGAGGCCCTGAGGTCCTTGCCCACAGAAGCCTGTCCCCATAGTGCTTCTCCCCGCTGGAGCCTGAGCTCACTCCCAGGCCCTCTCTCTCCTCTAGCTCCCTTCTGGGTATGGGTGGGTCACCCCCAGAAATGCCTCCCTCGTCCCTTCTGCCATGGCCCTGGACTCCTGACTCAGACTCTCCAGCTCTGCCCGCGGCTCCTCGATTCATCCTACGCCCTACTCTCAGCCTTACCTCCCACCCCGGCCTCTGGCAGTGGCCAGGACAGGGTCCGTGGGCCTTGGGGACACCTCCCCTGCTGTGGAATGGCCTCCTCCCTGCACTTCTGGGAAGCGGCTGTTTATCCTGGAGACCTGGCTTAAGTCCATCTTGCTCAGGGGAGGGAACACTTGCCTCGTGCCTTGTGCAGTCAGTCTCTGCGGCAGGAATCGCAACACCCCCAGCATGGACAAGCCTCACTGTCCGTCCCGGGGAGCCTCTGCTGCTCTGGGCTCTGTGCTCTGAGTCCCCAGAAATCCTGCGAGGGGCTGCTATTGTCTTGGGTTTGCGTGTGTACCATCTGGGCCTCAAGAGGCTGAACCTTTGCCTGAGACTCACGCGTGCCAGCCCCGGGATTTGGACTGCGAACCAGCACAGACCCACTGCAGGGTGTCAGCCTTGTCTTCTTTCGTCCTTGCTCAGCCCTGTGTCCATCATGTCCTTGGCTGGCTACTCACCCCTCCAGACCTAGACCTTGGGCTTGGGAAGGGCCTGCTGAGGCCGGGCCTGGTGTTGGCTGGGGGTGAGGGGGAGCACAGGGGGTCTCAAGGCCACAGCCTGTGAGTTATTGCTCGTGCCGTGCTCTCACCGTCCTAGCGTCTCAACGAGCATTGTCCGGTGGTAGTGTGTGTTGAGCCCCGAGGAGCTGCGCCACGTGTAGGTTCTTGTGTCTGGAAGGTGGCCCAGCAGCGGTCAGGTGGAGGGGACACACAGGCCCAAGGCCGTGGGAGGGCGGTGGGCTGGCTGCCTTGGGCGATACCCAGGCCTCCTGGTTCCCAGGGTGGCCGGGCCCCTCTGGCTGAAGTGTGCAGCACTCTGGCCCCTTAGGGCTGCTGTCTTCTGTGTTTTCCGGGGAGGTAGATGGGTCTTCCTCCCTCATCCAGAAGGCAAGAGCCTTGGGGAACTGTCTCTGCCAGCCCTGTTCTGAAGGGCCCCTCTCCCTCCGCCCCGGGTCGGGCACCCGGCCCCCCGCCAGCCGGTTAAAACGTCTCCCTGCTGGTCTTTTGCAGTCAGAGCCAGCAGCCCATTCTTTTGCTTCTTCTGAAGCAGATGACCAGGAAGTGTCAGAAGAGAGTTTTGAGGAGCGGAAGTACCCTGGGGAAGTTACCCTGACCAACTTTAAGATGAAGTTTCTCTCCAAGGACATAAAGAAGGAGCTGCTCACGTAAGTCCCCACCTGGGCCAAGAGGGCTCCCTGAGAGCCTTCGTAGTCTGGAAGAAAGCGTGCCCTGGTCTGAGTCCCTAAGACCAGATGTGCTCAGCCCCAGGCCTTGTCCCTGCCCCAGCTTAGTGCCGACAGTCCTCTTGGCCAGAGAGGTTGTGCAACTTGCATGATGACCCTCTTGAACCCGGCAGTGGGTGACAGGTTTCCCGTTATCTCTGTGCTGCACTGGGATCTAACACAACCTTCTGGTAAGAGCAAGGGAGAGCCCTTGTTCAGGCCCACAGAGCAGCATGAGGGCTGAGGCAAGCAGACCCTCTCCCAAGCCACAGCCATCTGCCCTGGCTTACAGAGCCCACTGGCGTGACCTGTGCTTCAGGACTCGGTGTCCTTGGCTCTGCCAGCCCAGCCAGCCCCTTGGAGCTGGTCCTCACAGGCTTCTAGCAGACGCTGCTGCAGACGAGGGAAGCTGCCAGTAGATAGGAGTCTCCCCATAGCTGGATGCCACCACACAGCCTCTGGTCAACCCCGCCTTGAGCCCCACTTCTCTTGCAGGACTGTGGGAGGCTGTGGATGGTGGCTGTGCCGCTGGGGACCCAGCCCTCCCCTGTGCTTGGTTTGTCCCTGGGCTTCCTCTTCTGCTGTCTATGAACCAGACCTGCAGCCTGCTCTTCCCGGGCTTTGGTCTGGGACCTTGTCCTCAGGGAGGGTCACGCCGCTGTAGGAAGGGACTGCCTGCCTGCATGTCCGTGGGCGCACACGGGGGTGTACCAAGATGTCCCCGCTTCATGCTGAGCTTGAATTTGGTTCCTTTTTCCTCCCTGAGTTCAGTTGTGTGGGAGAAACTTGCCGTCTGAGGCCCGTGGGGGGAGGAGTCTCCCCTTGGCTCGTGGGTGAGTCGAGGACAAGTGTCAGCCCCTCTCCCCCAGTAGGCTCGCCCGGGGGGGCAGCCCTGGCAGGTGTGCCTTGCTCTCTGTTCTGACGCTCTTTTTCCTTTGTTCAGCTGCCCCACCCCTGGCTGTGACGGCAGCGGCCACATCACCGGGAACTATGCCTCTCACCGCAGGTTCGTCCCTGCTCCGGTCCAGGCTGGCCTGGGTGCTGTGTGGTGGGTCTTCCCCTCTCCTCCTCTGCTCCCCCTCTGGCTCACCCCAATATCCCATCTCTTCTCTTTCAGCCTCTCTGGTTGCCCTCTTGCTGACAAGAGCCTCAGAAACCTCATGGCTGCCCATTCTGCTGACCTCAAGTATGTCTGCCCTCCTGGCCTCCCATCTCTTGGGCGGCTCCCTTGCTCTGCTCTCTCCTTCCATGAGGCTCCAGCCAAAGTCGGCCTTCTCCAGGGCTCCAGCCCTAGGGGATCCCCTCCCAGCAGCATGGGGCAGAGAGGCCATGGAGGGGCCGACTTGCTTGCCTGGGGCTCCTGCTGCTGCCGCCTGTGTCTCTCTGCTCTGAGTGCCGCTGTCTGCCTGTCCCTTGCTGTGGGCTCCTGTGCCACCCTCAGCCCTGCCAGCTGCTGTGAGGATGGAGGGCCAGAGGGCCTTGAGATGAGCAGGACCTGTCTCTGGCCCCTAGTGGCCCAGCCCATCCTCCCTCTCCTGAGGACCCAGGACGGGGTTGTACGGGCTTCTGTCACTACCGTTGAGGTGTGGGAGGAGCCCGGAGCTGGCCTTGGCTTCTAGGTCTTGCTGTGGCTCTGCAGGCTTCAGGCTGTGCAGCTCTCGTGAAGGGATCTGGGTGCTGATGATGAGAGAGGAAACTCTTGGCCCTTCCCTGTTCCTATGACCCCTGCAGCTGCTTCTGTCTTGGCCCCTGGTGATCCTCCCAGAGATGCCTTTCCACGCTCATCCCTTCTCTTTGCTGAGCACCCCCTCTTTCTGCTTCTTCTCCCTGTCCCTAACACACAGGCCGGCCAGGCCCTGTGGGCACCCACTAGCCTGCTTGACCACCCCGCTCAAATGCAATGCAAGCACCCAGAGGTTTCCCAGGTTTTCAGCATCCTCTTGGGGCTGGATTTGGGGGCTGCTGTTGTCTTAGGTTTTTGTGCATTCAGCTGAGCTGTGACATTGTGGCCACTGCGACCCCAAGCCAAGTAGTGATGAGTCTGGGCTACCAGGCTGAGCAGAGGCTCAGGAAGGAGGTCCTGATCTTGTCCTCTCAGCTCACTCCCTCACCAGGGGTGTTCGTCCCTCCCTTAGGCCTCCATATTGAGTGCCCCTGAATCTAGGCTCATTCTGCCTGAGGCCAGATAGAAGCCAGGGCCCTGGGGCCTCTAAGACGAGGGGTCATTGCTGTCAAAGTCTTCCAGGGGGCCTGAGCTGATCTAGAAACAGGGCAGAAAGCTTTAGATCTCTAGAGTGTCCCCATTCTGCCAGCCTCCTCTTTGTTACTCTGGGGAGGCTGTTCTGGTCCCAGCAGCCAGAAGCATGTCATTGGCTGTTGTTACCAATGGGGCCTTCTGTTCTGGGCAAGGTTCACCACCAGAATCGCCCTTTGAAGAGTTACCAGCTGTAACACGAGCCTTTTCCAAGGCTCAGCTCATGGCAGATTCACACTCATCCCCTTGCCGTGTCCAGCCCCAGATGTCTAGTTGAAACCATCCATCCTGTAGGCTCAGGACCCTCTTCCTGAACCTCCTCTCCCTTTCCTTCCTCTCTTAACATCTTTCCCATGCTCTTTTTTCCTGTTTCCTTTTCCAGTTGGACAGTAATTAGCTCTCATGGTTTTCCAGGTTGAGGGCCTGAATGAATTGAGAGCTCTAGGACTTTCTTCCTGCAGAACAGGTGCTCGGGGCCTGGTCTGGGTCTGGAAACATGGCCTTCCAGGAGGGTTAGTGCTCATTTACGACTAAGAGCCTGTGAGGAACCGTAACCCACACTTGCTTAGAAATAGCAGCAGGAGGTCTTCCTCGTGTGGAAACAAGTCACTCATCAGCTTCGGCAAGGTCTGGAAAGGTGCTCTGACTGGACCCAAGCTCTTCTCTGGACCCAGAGGTCTTTCTGTGGGAGTCAGTGCTGTCCTCTCAGGACACAGCAAGGGCTTGGGTTGGATGTGGGCAGGCCTCCAACGTGGTCCTGGTGTGCTAGTGTTTCCCTCTCCCTCTTTCCATCCAGTGGGCATCTTGTAGAGGCTGTTCCTGACCAGTCTTGTGGCCATGATGGGGGAAGATGACCTGTCCCCAGAGAGGAAAAGCCCCTGCCTTGCAAATGGGCCCCCTTGTGGCCTCCCTCTTGACAATGGATGCAGAGACGGTCTCAGATCGTGTGTTTTCTGTGCTTTAATCAAATCCCAGGGGCGTTTGCTCTTCCCTACCAAGTGCCCAGTGTGTTCAGGGGCTGGGAACATTGCTGCCGTGGGCCGCTCAGCCCCGTCTATGTGTGGGGATATGAGGTGCAGTGTGCATCCCTTGCAAGGCTGTGATGGGGGCTCAAGGGTGTAGGTGGTCTTCCTGCCACGGGAGAGAGTGGGGCTCCAAGGAGAGGCCTGCTGCACACCGCCAAGATGCAAAGTGTCCCTTAGACACTGGACCCGTCCTCTTGCCCAGACGATGCACTCAGAAGCAGATAGCGGGAGGGATCCTGCAACTGGCCCGGTGGGCCCTCAGGGGCACAAGAGCGGCTGACACAGCCAGCACCTGGCATTCCCCGCTTCTCCAGCCACACCAACATTGTCCTCTACTGGTCACGCCTTTTGGGAAGAGCCACTGAATCAGGCCTTGGCAAGGAGTGCTGGTGCCCCCTGCCTGGAGAAGGTGTGCCTCAGTGGGCGCCCTTGTGCTGGGGCCTGGCAGGGACCCTCCCCATGTGCAAGCTCTCCTCTGCCAGCCTTACTCACAGGGGCCATGGGGGCTCCACCAGAGTCCGGACCCACACATAGGGCATCAAGGCCTGGGGCTGCTGAGGGCCTGCCCACCCCCTGCAGCATGGACCTGAGTTCTGCCGTGTTTTCATAAAGCCGAGAAGGAGTGGAGCCCCAGGCGGCCACCAGAGCCCCTGCAAGCCCAGGAAGGAGAAGCCTGCTCCCAGTCTCGGCGCTTAGCCATCCGGAGTGCAGCAACAGGGCTCTTGCTAGCATGGGCCATGAGGGTGGTTGGCAGGGCCTTCTGGGCTGAGGAGGGGCAGCGGCGGGGCCTTGTGCTCAGCGAAGAGTTGTGTGAGGCGTACCCTGATGTGCCTGAAGGACTCGGTGGCTGCCGCAAGGAGCCAACCCAGTAGCTCGCTCCCTGGGACCTCGGAGGATGCAGAGACACAGAGTGTCCCAGCAGGACCCGTGTACTGGTTGGGGGTTTGTGTGAAAGGGCTGAGGCCCACCTGCACGGAGGTGCTGTGTGGTGTCTACCAACATGCAAACACCCCCTTGATTTAATGTGGGAGGGTTGGGATGTGAGCACACGTGAGCAGACCAGGAGCCGCCATAACCTCATGGGGTTTGAACCCCTGAATCCATCAGCCGGGCGATTGGACTGGCTGGGCTGCTGGCAGGCCCGGGGGGGGGGGCGCTTCCATGTGTGGCCCACAGGACAGGGATGAAGAGAGGGCTCGAGACAGACAGTGGGATTGGAGAAGGAGCTGGTGGGATGGGCACGGCCCCCCTGTGTGTTGCCACACCAACTCTGTGAGTCCTCGGATGGGAACGGGCAGTGTGGTCCTGCTGGGTTCTAGGAGGCAGCCGGAGAGCCGTGGGGGGGCCTTTGACTGTGCCGGGAAGAAGATCCTGAGGAAGGGCGTGGGCATAGTACAGGGGCCCGAGGGCCCAGAGATCTCTGCTGACTGAGAGGCAGACATTTGTGTACTGTTTCAGTGTACGCGAGTCCCCATAACCCTCTCGGGGCCACTTTCATATTGAGAAACGGCCTCAGCTCCCATGGTTTCTTCTCTGTGTGAGGATAAGGACTGATCTGTGAGACTCCGGTCCCGCAGGGTCAGAGCCACACCCTTCCACTGAACAAAGTACAGAGTGGCAGACCTGCTCAATAGGTATCTGGTGGACCCACTCGCAGAACCGGGCAGCCCTCCCCATTCTGGCACTGGCAGAATCTCGCTCACTCTTCCACCATGGACTTTCAGGGAAAAGCAATTTAAGAAACCTCTTACTTGTGTAGTCAAGTGTAATTTTCATTTTCCACGGGATACATTTGTCAAACATTCTGGATGCATCAGGCTGGGCTTCTGCCATCCCACACAGAAGGGTGTCCCTTCCTCACCCTGGGCTGGTGAGGATCAGCCTCTGGCTCTGTGGATCTGCACTCATGGAGATGTGTGGCTCTGGGTGACGGCGCCGTGGCTGGTGTGTCTTGGGTGCCCAGCAGACAGCAGGTCATTGGCTCAGGCAGCGGCCGTCCTCCATGAAAACAACCCCTCCTCCTCCTGGTCGCATCAAGGAAGGGGAGCCCATCTTAGCTGTTAGGTTTGCCATTCCGAATGCTGTCTAAAGGCCCATATGTGTTCTGGAACATTCTAGTCCAGCCCAGAACCCCGTAGAAGGCCAAAATGGGAGCCCATCTTTCCTGCAGTGGAGATGAGCTTCTGTCTTGGCCTCCTTGGACTCCTTGGGGAGACTGGGTGGCACCGTTCTGAAGGCCGGGCATCATGGCAGCAGGTTGGCCAGGACAGGCATGCCATTTTCGAGACCAGTGCTGAGGAGGTGGTGGGCCCGCTCAGGGACTGGGGACAAAGGGGGCCCCTTTCTGGTCAGGCATCCTCCCTGGCTCTGGTTCCAGCTCCTCTGTCCTCCGCAGGTGCCCCACCCCCGGCTGTGACGGCTCTGGCCACATAACAGGGAACTACGCCTCACACCGAAGGTGAGCCTGCCGTGCCCCGGGGTGCCAGGCCAGATGGAGTATGGGGGGGGGGTTTCTTCTGCAGATGAAGCTGCTGTGCTCCCAATGGGACAGTGACTCCCAATGGGACAGTGACAGGCTGGAGCCTGGTTCATTTCTGTCATCTGAACTGATCTCCTGAAGCCCGATCAGGCTACCCTGTGCTGCCAGACCTAGAGGGCTCATGGTGACACTGCCTGCTCTCGGCCCCTACCCTAGAGAGTGCTCCAGGACAGAAGCTCCCTGGGGACCCCCGTGGGGGGCTGCCGGTCCCAGAGCGAGAGGGGCTGAGCGGGGCAGACGGGCTGAGAGGTTGCTGTTCTGGGACCACCGTGGCTTTTCTTCCTTTTTCAAAACTAGCTTGTCAGGCTGCCCTCGGGCCAAGAAAAGTGGAGCCAGGGTGACGCCCACAAAGGATGACAAGGAAGATCCCGAGCTGATGAAGTAAGTTGGGGTCTTACTGACTCCGGTGGGGGTTTTGCAGAATTGGGAGGTTCCTGTCTGTTTTAATTGTGAAAAGCTCCTTCTAGGCTCCTGTTTCATGAACACTGCTGGCCAATAACATGCCTGTTTTTACAGAAGCTCTCCTATGTGGGGTGTGGGCACCTGGGAAGCTGGAGCCGTGCGTGTTGTATCGAGGGCACGCACAAGCACTGCTCTTATCTGTGTGCCTCACATCTGGGGGTGTCTGGTGGGGCCAGGAGAGGCAAAGGTCCCTGCTGCCTGTGGACCTGGAGGGCCACCTGGATGTGAGCTCAGGGCATGGGGCAGCCCCACAGGGTGCTCATGGGTACTGAAACCTGCCCAGCTATGGTCTTCTGTGCAGGGAAACGACAAGTGCAGGAGTCGGGGAGGAGAGGATGGTTAGAAAGATGATCAGTCTTCAGACTGTATGTGTCTGCACACTCACACACCATTGCAGGGAGCTGGTATGGAAAGAGAGATCCGAGGAGGGTCACCCTGAGCTGGGACCTCGACACTCCTGTGAGGAGGACCAAGGACATCCCGGGCCTTACATGCTCAAAGTCCTTGATATCCACTACTGGCCATATCCCTGGGGGCACATAACTTGTCATCAGGAGCTGGTGTGTGAACCCTGATCCCATGAGAGCCCTACTTAGCAGGGCTTGCATCACTGCAAGTTTATACTTCCAGAAGGGAACTTGCCCCCTGAGCCTCCCATTTTCCAGTAGGGGCAAGGCTGGGCCACAGGGGCACACAGAGTGGCCCATCATTCACATTTCCCAGGGCTTTCAAAGCTGACAGTGGACAGAGAAGTCAGTCCCCTTGCCAGCTGAGGAGTGGGAGGGAGGGATTCTGGCTGGTGCAGGCCTTGGGGCTAACTTGGTCAGGACATAGCCAGGCAGGTGCATAGAAAGCCCGGCTGCCTGGTTGTGTTGCCTTTGGGCCAAGAGTAGCTGGATGCTCAGCCCTGCAGAGGGAAGCAACCTGGACCAAGTCAGTGGCTCCTCCTTGGAGCTCAGCCCCGCTGCATCCAAACATCTGCTTGGCCACAGAGGGGAGACCCGAGTGACCACCACCACACCCTTCCAAAGGGCTGGCCCCACCAGCTCTTAGGTGTGAAAGACTGTGGCTTGTTTCTTTAATTTAGTGTTTACAATAAAACTACAATGTATGCTAACTCAAAAATGCAAAGTATGTGGACATTGGTGTCATGAACACAGCCACTAAAATGCTAGCACGAAGGAAGAGCATCTGTCCTTCCGGGAAGCTGCGTAAACACAAGCCGCTCTGGAGGTAGACAGGGTCCGCTGGTGGGTCGCGATAAGTGAATTGTGCTGCACTTGCAAATGATGAAAATCACGATCAGCATTTTTCAAGTTAACGGGGAAAAATGGTTTTCCTCCCGCTAATGTGCTGTCAACTTTGCTTTTTAAATAGCAAGATTTTTGCAGCCAAGTGGAAAATATGACCTAAAAGCAGGTCAGCATTTACAGGATGGACGGAAGTTGAGAATGGCTCCATGGCAAGGTGGGGGAGGGGCACCCATTCAGCAGCTCGTTTTACAGGGCCCCCTCCCCAGGCCACAAACCCTCACTGTATTTATGACTGAAGGCCATCTGTAATCAGGTCCTGCAGGCTGACTGGCGTTTGGCTTTTGGCTTTCGTGGGCATGGGCTTGCTTGTGTCGTCGTGGAAAGCTGGTGGGGGAGGAGTTCCCTTTTAGGACACCTGTGTCTGCACCATTTGAGATTACATCCTGTCAGCACACGGAGCTAAATCCCTTTGGCCAAAACGAAATCACTGGCCGTAGAGGTCTCTGGATGTGCCAGAGTGGGGCTGTCACCGGGGGCTGGTGGAGAGCCCCCACCCCTGCCGCTGTCCCTAGCCACATCCACAGCTGACAGAGAGGGGTCCTCACGGCCCCATCACTGACTCACCCGGGAGACACAGAAGCTACCTGACCTGGTGCCCCGCATGCGTCTTGACATGACCTCACCTGGCAGCTCGGAAGGTTTGGACAGTGGATACGGAGGGAAAGCAAAGCGGTGTTACTGTTGACATGTCTGAAGCACTCACTGTGAAGACATTCCTGGAATCTCTCCTGATGAGGAGGGTTAGGGTTTTGCAAAGAATATGAGTAAGTGGAATTCAGACTCAACCGTGTGTTGTAACCGCGAAGAGTGGTCTCTCATCTGGTCTCTTGATGCTGTGCTCTGCGGGGCTCAGTGCTGCGTCAGGGTCCTCTGGGCCCCCTCAGCTGGGCGGTGTCCAGGTGTGAGGGGAATGCATGGAGCACAGCCGCCCTAAGCACCTTACTGGGCCCGTGGCAGTGTCTGTACTCTGTACTGATTGCTGAGATGACCCTGGACCGGCTCTGTGGCTATCCCGCCTTCCGAGGCCCACGTGGCTGGGAGGAAGAGGAGGGAGGGATGGACACCAAGTGAGGGGACAAGTAAGGACAGATCCAGGCCAGGGAGGCTGGGAAAATGTCTACAGTGGCCACCTTGGGCGCAAGGCCACAGTGCATGGGCCAATTCTGGGCAGCAAGGCCCTGTCCCCTCACCTGCTGTGGCAGGAGCCCCAGGATGGCCCACGCCTCCCAGAAGACTTCCTGCCTTTGACTTTCCCACCCCAGGGACCACTGTATAAACTGGGGCAACATGTCCCTTTTCAGGGTCCTGTGTGTTTGACAGGTCTGCAGCCCCTAAGAAGTGGGTAAAACCAAAAGGCCAATTACACAAGCCTCGTTTGCTGGAGGGAGAAAACCGAGAAGTTGCAGGGGCAGGATCTCGTCTTTGGCCAGTTGTGGGTTCCTAGGGGGTCCCAAGCTCAGAGCCCATGATCCCGAAATGCGGGTGCTCAGAAGGTATGACAGGGACTTCCTGGTCCAGGTCCCTCCCGAAGGCCACGAGGTCGGATGCCCAGAGTCCCCCACATCAGCCCGTTTTCTGTGGTGCACGGATTCCGACGGCAGCATGGTGGGGGCGTGGGTGTTCACTCTGAACATTCTCCAGTTACCTCACCTGTTCCTGGGGCCTGTGTTATTTCCTCAAGGGGTTCTCTCCTTGTCCCGGAACAGCCTAAACAACACAAAATGCCATTCCAAGCCCGCCTCAGGCAGGAGTCATGACGGAATGTCTGAAATGAGTCTTTCTTGCATGAGCCCTGTGGCCTGGCTTCTTCCTTCCAGAACACACATTTCAGATGTGGCAAAGCAAAGCTGGGACATCTGTGGACATCATGCCACAACAGTCTCATTCTGGGACGCTGTAGGGTGAGGGGGCCCCAGCTGTCCCCACACTGCATGGCTGTAGGTGCACTTGTGACCTTCTGGGACCCCCAGGATCCCCAGTGCTGTGCATGGTGCAACCCCCAGGAGTGGCCTCCACATTGCTGGGGTGATGTAGGCCTGATGTGGCAGCGAGGTCTAGGTATAGACCCGCAGGTCCCAGAGAGCTAGCCCAAGGGCCCAGGGGCATCGTGGCCCCTGGGGGATGGAGAGAGGGTCGCTGGTGACCTTCCAGGGGTGCAGGGGGCGCGAGGTCGCGGCTGGAGAGGGAACATGAGCCCTCCGCTCTGGCGTCTGATTGGGAGAGCTTCGGGGATTGCTCGGACAGTGGGAGCTTATCCAGGAGCCCCCAGCGGTCTCAGTGTCCGACTCGGGAGAGTCTCTGGGCTCCCCCCTTTTCCAGTGCCCTATGCTCACCTCTGACCCTGTTGTGCCAGGTGCCCTGTTCCCGGCTGCGTGGGGCTTGGTCACATCAGTGGCAAATACGCGTCCCACAGAAGTGCGTCTGGCTGTCCGCTGGCTGCTCGGAGGCAGAAAGAGGGCTCCCTGAATGGCTCCCCCTTTCCCTGGAAATCACTGAAGAACGAGGGGCCTACCTGCCCCACTCCAGGCTGTGATGGCTCTGGCCATGCCAACGGTAGCTTCCTCACTCACAGGAGGTAATGACCGCACATATCTTTGGTCTCGTCGGGGAGGCTCCTTGGGATGGGCCAGGCGAGGGCTCAGTTGTGGCCTGCAGTTTCTCCGGGGAAAAGCAAGGATCAGCCTGGCAGCCGACTGAGGAAAGCCCAGCACGATGTGTTGGGACCAGAGCATGGTGTTTGTGACATGTGTCACCCCACGAGGGGGCTGTCAGGAGTCCCCCTGCCCCATCCTAGTAGTGTCCCTCCAACAAGAGCAAGCAGAGCCCTGAGTCTGGTGTGTGCATTCTGGAAGTAGGCCACCGGCTTCTCATGAGAGGCTCTGTCATACCTCATGCCCCTCCTGCTGGGGCCTCTTCTTGGAACTTTGGGTTGAGGCCTCTGCCTGCTGTGGAAGGGACATGGTGACAAGAGATCTCCCTGCCTGGGCTCTCGCTTGTCCCCCAATACCTGCTCCAGGGCTGGGGGTCTCAGAGCCCCCATTCTCCTCCTCTGGGTGCCAGACAGCTGAGGTGTTGACCGAGGTGCAGGGGGTTCCCACACAGTCCTTCAGAAACCTTCTTTGTCTTTCTTTTGTTCTGCCTTTGTCTCTCCACCTAGAAGGCTAATTAGCTCATTCATTCCACAAGCCTTCACTGGGGGTCCATACCAGGCTCAGGCCCTTAGATAGAGCCGAGAACAAGAGTGGATTTGGGCCAGGCGGGTGGGGCAATGATTCTAAGCGAACAATTGAGTGAGGTACCGAGAATGGCAGAAGGGGTAGGTGCTGTGGGGAGGATAGTGGGAGGGAAGACTGAGGAAGGCCTCTCTGAGAAGGGGATAAGGAGCTGGCCCCACACCATCTGGGGACAAGCCTTTAGGGCTATGTCCAGAGCTGGGAAAGGCCCAGACTGCTGAATAAGGAGCGTGTAGCTTGGGGGCTGGAGCCAGGGAGCAGGAAGCCAAAGGAAGTAACTGAGAAAGTTCCAAGCCAGGATCCTACCAGGCTGACAGCCAGCAAGGACTTGGCTTTCATTATGATGTGTCATCTTGGACTGGACCTTGGTGTATGACTTTGCACTGGTTTTTGGTGTGTGACCTTTGCTTCCAGCTTATCTGGCTGTCCCAGAGCAACCTATGCTGGAAAGAAGGGAAAGGTCTCAGGGGATGAGGGTCTCGGCACAAAGTTCAAGACGAGTGATGGTAAGTCCCTGCAGTTCCTCTGAGGGACCTCCGCGACCTGGGTAAGGAACAGTGCTGGTGGGAGGGCTAGGGAGGCAGAGTCCCTCCTGGAATGAGACAGGTATTCCTTCTGGAATGAGTGGAGACAGACCCCTGACCTGAGCGACAGGTCTCCCAGCCTCAGCGACAGGACTCCCAGCCTCAGCTCTGAACCCCTGGCTGCCTGGAGTCTGGGCTCCTGACCCTCAAGTGGCATGCTTGCTCTCACCTGGTATTGGTAAGTGTTGGCATCAGAGAACCCTGATGGCAGCAGCAGAAGCCACGTTCTCGGGGTTTGTGGAGTTGTGAACTCAGTTTCAAGGAAGAGGGAAGCTGAGGAAATTCAGCACCACCTGGAAAACTTCCATCTTTCTCTTAGCAATTAATACCTGACAGAGAGATTTATACTCTCCTACCCATCACCTAGGGTCAGGGGGCAAATGTAGACACATGGCTACTAGTCTCCAAGACCAACTTTTCCAGCATGACATGTAGGATATGAGCTGCCCAGCATGCCAGGCTGGTTGCCTCTGCTTGGAGAAGGCCCTCAGTTCCACCTAGGAAACAGGCCTCCACTGCACCCCCACATGCTGGCCTGGGTGTAAAGCCAAGAGCCATAACCAAGGTTTCTCTCTGGAGCAGTACTGGAGAATGATGAGGAGATCAAGCAGCTGAATCAGGAGATTCGTGATCTGAACGAGTCCAACTGTGAGATGGAGGCCGCCATGGTGCAGCTGCAGTCCCAGGTGAGTGGCATAGCTGCAGGCCCAGGTGCAGTCCCAGGTGGGTGATGTACCTGCAATCCCAGGTGCAGTCCCAGGTGCAGCCCCAGGTGGGTGACACACCTGAAATCCCAGGTGCTGTCCCAGCTGAAGTTCCAGGTGGGTGATGTACCTGCAATCCCAGGTGCAGTCCCAGCTGAAGTTCCAGGTGGGTGATGCACCCGCAATCCCAGGGGCAGTCCCAGGTGGGTGACACACCTGCAATCCCAGGTGCAATCCCAGATGCAGTCCCAGGTGGGTGGCATAGCTACAGGCCCAGGTGCAGTCCCAGGTGGGTAATGCACCTGCAATCCCAGGTGAAGTTCCAGATGGGTGATGCACCTGCAATCCCAGGTGCAGTCCTAGGTGGGTGGCGTAGCAGCAGCCCCAGGTACAGTCCCAGGTGCAATCCCAGGTGGGTGGTGTTGCCTACCTGCCACCCCCCCAACCCAAGGGGTCCTTGTCCTCAGCCTCCTCTTCCATGAGGCAGGAGAGCTGAGCTCCTCATCAAGGTCACTGTTAGATTCAGGACACTCAGAACAAGCCACACCTGCCAACTTCGGTAGCTCTTCCAGCAGTAGGGGTCCTGAGGTGCCCATGCTGGGGGTCTCGTCAGGGTTAGTGGTCCCATCAGGGTTGGCTGCTGGCCCTGTCAGTAGGAGTAGTATCATGGGGTGGGTTCTGAGGGCTGGGCTGGAGCCTGATTCTATCCCAAGACTGCCATATAGCAGCCTAGTGACCTGGCAAACCTGTTATCAGTCTGTACCTTGATGTCCTTACTGGTAGAATGGAGTATGAAAATGATAGAAATCAACTCCGTGAGGTTGTTGGAAGAGAAATGCGTTTCTATGGGAATGTGTCTGTCCCCACATCTGTCCCCTGTCTATCTCTGTGATTTCCCCAAAATGAACATTGGCCATCAGAAAAGAAAAAAAAAGCAATGAGGTTCTTATTTTGGAAAGAAGTCCCATCCTTAGCTGTTGAATGGGGGGCCAGAGCGGAGCTGGGGGCACAGAAGGAGGGGCCACACATAGCTCTGTCTCCTATGGCAGTGACAGAGGGACAAGGAGGTGACTGGACCCTGCAGGATCTGAGGGCAGAAAGGACAGATGGGAAGGTGGGGAGGCCCCTTCCCAGAGGCTGCAGTGGGACATAGTGGAGGCCCACGTGTCTTGTTATGCTGTTCCTTCTACTGGCCAAGAAGCTTTTATGCTGGACTCAGAAACCTAGATAAAAATAGCATCAGTCCATAGAGATCAGGAAGGATTTTCATTCTGCCATGTATCATTTTCCCTCAGGCTCATAGGCAATAGAAGCAGAGGAGTTATTGGGGCATCTCTGGGTGCTGAGACACATCACTGTAGAACTGTCACCCCCTGTCTCTCACTGCTCTCTCTCTTCACAAGTAACCTTGGGGGTAGCTCCTCAAAAGAAAGATTTCCTTTCTTTTCTTTTGTTTGTCTTTCTTTCCTTTTCTTTTTCCTTTCCTTCCCTTCCCTTCTTCCCTCCCTACCTCCTTCCTTCCTTCTTTCCCTCCCTCCTTCCTTTCTTTCTTTCTTTTCTTTTCTTTCACTAATTTCCACCTTTTTATTCACTAGCATTTTTTGGACTGACTCAGAGCCCTCTTTCCTCTGGAGGGAGTTTTCAGTCCTGTCCTCTGTAGAAAGGCTTGGGCAAAGAGAAGGCAGACTCCTAACTCCTACTCAAACTGTTTTAAGCCAAGGACTTATCACCAGGGGATGAAGCATGATGTTTACCAGCCGTGTGGCTGGAAGAAAGCACCCCACTCCATGCATTGTTCTCTAAGAGGCAGCTCACCTTTCTGCATCTAGGGGATGGCGCAGTGAGTCACACACATTGTGTGAGCTTGCCACTGCCTGAGCTCCCTTGGGGTGCAGTCAGGTTGGAAGCTGCCCTCCCAAGCAAGTCTTCTCCAGACTAGGCCCCAGGCAGGCTTCCCACCTTCCCCATGCCAGCTGTGAACCTCTGCCTAGGGTTGCGCTGATCCTGAGATGCCCCAAGGCAGGCAGGACTGGCCATGACCGTCAGCCCTGCTGTCGCCGTCCCTTTGAGGGTGTGCTGGAGGGGTCATTGAGGGGCTCTGCTCACCTAGGACTGGCAGAGAGAGAAGCTTGCTTCCACAGCTTTGTGAAGGCATCTTGTTGGTCTTTCTGGTGGGAGGAGGGCCCAAAGGTGGCCAGACCCCCACAAAGTGGATGCAGCATTCCCATTACAGACAAGGAGGAAGAAGCATGGTGAACTTTAATAGCACAGCGGGTGGTGGGCTGGGACGTGAGCCCAGGGTGCTTCGGAGTCTGTGTTCCTCCCTGACCCTGCAGGACAGATGTGGCTCAGACGGCTGTGGCTCCACACAGCCCCTGGCTCTGTCACCGCATCCCTTCCTCCATCTAGGGACCAGGGTCCCTGCCTCTTTGCCCACTCCCTGAGAGGCATGAAATGTGACACAGATAGCATGCTGGGTGTGTCGTGGGAGGACGAGAGGGACGTGGTCCATGAGATTCCCGTGGCAGGAGGCATTTCCCATCTTGGTCTGGTGCAGATCTCCTCCATGGAGAAGAGCCTCAAGAATATCGAAGAGGAGAATAAGCTCATCGAGGAGCAGAATGAAGCCCTGTTTCTGGAGCTATCAGGCCTGAGCCAGGCCCTTATCCAAAGTCTCGCCAACATCCGCCTTCCGCACATGGTAAGCAGGACATGGCCCTGTGGGCACACTGCTGAGCTGGTGGCTGAGCCCCAGGACTCTTGTGGAGGTGAAGAGGGCAAGGCACCCCTCTGCATCTGGGATCCAGCCAGAAGGGCCCCAATCCAGGCGCTCAGCCCCTCAGGCTGCTGGCCATGGAGGCTCTCCATCTCCTGAGGGCTGTGGGATCCGCAGTCGAACACTCGTGTTGTTTCAGCCCCAGGGTACCGGTGGTGCCCCTGGGAGGCTTGGGCTTGTCTCAGGGGGCGTGCTGTGTTCACCCATAGATTGCTGTGGCTTCTGAAAATCATGGACCCATTGTATGGATGGGGCTTGCTGACCCAGTTCTGTTCTCTAGGAGCCAATATGTGAGCAGAATTTCGATGCCTACGTGAGCACCCTCACTGACATGTACTCCAACCAGGAGTGCTACCAGAACCCAGAGAACAAGGACCTCCTGGAGAGCATCAAACGGGCTGTGAGGGGCATCCAGGTCTAGAGCTCATCATCCAGAAGCCACCCCACCAATCAGGACACCTGGGGCACCCCGACTTGGCTCCATCGATTACCTCCCTTGCCCTGCCCCCACGGTGGAGATGCCCAACTGGCAGTGACCAGCTGGCAGCCCAGGGCGGCCTCAGGCGGGCTTATCCAAAGGGGTGCCTGGAAATCCATGTCTTTCTCACCGTGCTTGCCAGGCTGGAGGCCTCAACCTCCCCACAAGAGTGCAGGGCAAGGCACGGTGTATTACAAAGCGATTTATTTTTGTCTTTTGAAAGAAATCTGAAAGGCAGCTCCAAGTCTCCAGTGGAAGCTCATGGACAAGGTTCTCAGGGAAGTTTCGGACTTTGCAACCACAGTATTCCTTCGTCTGTCGAGGCTGGGAGGGTAGCCGTGGGCACGGGGCTGGTGGTGTAGGTGACATGTCAGCCTGGAGCACATGGCCCCGGGTGTGCGTCTGCTCGGTGAGGTCCATGTGGCAAGTGTGTTTTCTGTTTTCATTTAATTCAGTTTTGTCTTAAGGACGGAATTAAGCACCGTTCCAGTGGGTTAGAAATAGACCAATAGCCCATGGTCAACGTGAGGGCTCTAACCTGGGATGTGCCTGGACGTTCCACAGGAGAGCGCCTCACACATCTGGGGGGGCTGGCACCTGCACAGACACATACACCTCGGGGTCACGCTCCCTCTCGGGGCTGCAGCCTTCGGATCCAGGTCAGGTCCAGGGTCTCTGGCTCTCTGTGTGTCCACTGTGCCCGTGACCTGTCACTGCCACGTTACCTGGGTCACGGCCAAGCTTGAATGAGGTGGGGACAGCGTCAGCAGGGTCAGGGATAGATTCCTAATTTAGAGACCACCAAGATTCATTTCTTTTAAGATCCATTCATTCAATATGAGAAAAAAATTGTACTAGAAAGTGTTAAACGCAATGTCCCTAACATGTAAATAGAGTCCAGATCGATTGTGACTACAATTCAAGTTAGTATTTAAACGTAGAGAATTGCACTTCCTGGGAGAAATAAAAAAGTAGTTAGTTTAATTATTCTGTAAATTATTTAATTTTGTCAAGATGTAAGTATTTATATTCACAACCTCTTATGTTAACATTTGCTATTTATTTAACCTTTTTATTTATTAATTTTGTACTATTACAACTAGACCCCACGCCAGGACACCATGAGAGGGAAATCAATGAAATCAAAGCAAAATCTATGATCGGACTATGAGAAAGGTCACAAAAAAAGTCTTGCTCTAACTTCTATATATAGAAGTCTTCTTATAATTTTGATGCAACCAACTTATTTTTTATATATTTTGTTATTTATTCTTTTAATAATGGAATTTTTAAAGAAGTATTTTGTAACTGAGGAATTTTGATAATTTGGGGGTATTTTCCCCTGGGTCCAATGGAAAGAAAGACTTTCTGGTTTTCTTTGTCCCTTTGGTTCCTTTTGTTTCAGGCACGGACAGCAGCCAGCGGAACGCTGTATTGTCCATTTATTTCAGTGTAGCGCAGATGTGTGTGCTCTGGCGTGTTCCTCGTGTGGCCTCTGTGCGCCGGTTCTCCATGGCTGAGTCGTGCTGCTCGGAAGGAGTGCTGGCCACACGTGGCACCGAGCAGTTCCCACTCACGGGCTCCCTGTCCCTCTGGCAGCTCCGATACTGTGATCCCCTTCCTCAGGAAACGCGTGGAACCCACAGCACAGCACTTCTTGGCGTGTTTGCAGGGTGATTTCCTAATAAAAGTCCACTCTGACTGTACACAGGAGCGGTGTGTGCTATGACGCCGGCGTCTGTCTCCTTCTTCCATCTGGTTCTCTTTTTGCTACCACATGTGGCACCAACATCTTTCCCCTGAGGTTTGGTTCTGGGAGGTCTAAGTCACAGTGCCCTGCCCCTTCCCACGTGACTAAACACGGGCAGTGCACCACTTTCTCTTGGGCTCAGAGCGAATTCTTCCCATTGGGGTTGTCAGACTGGGTGGGGGGGCGGGGTGGAATGGGGGTTGCCACAGACCATCTCTTCTGGCCACAAAGAGGAAGCCGTCTGCAGTAGGAGAGAGTCTGGACATTTTGGAGGGAAGCAGAGCTGAGAAATGGAGAGATTCCTGTGGAGGTGGAAGGAGGATGAAAGAACGCTTATCCTTTCACAGTTCCTGGATCCAGCCATAACTGAAGGTTGCCCAGCCTTGCACTTTGCAGTTATGTGGAGCAATGAACTTCCCCTTCCCCTCCTCCTCTTCTTCCCCTCTTCCCCCCTTCTTCTTTCCCTTGTTGCTTAAACTCTTGTGTTTGGCTTTTTGGCCTTGGCGGTGGCAGCTCACTGTTTTCACACTTTAGTGTTGGGTGGGGCTCCAGCTCTCACAGGGCGAGCCTTAGGTTTGGAGCTTCTAACCTGACTTAGGTTTGGATATTCAACCTGATCTGTCAACCCCTTCGACCTCCTTGGGAATCTGGCCCTGAAGGCCCACCTGGAGCTCCCATCCGACCTGACAAAGGGCAATTCTAAGACATTCTGAGACTGATTTCCAAACCCTGTCTGAGTCAGACAGGGTCCAGGATACCTGGGGACATCTGGGGTGTTTGGAGGGCAGCTAATCCTTAGGAGAGATGCCCGTGGGCCTTCCCTGCACCCCAGACCCACCTCCCTACCCCTACTTCCTACTGTCTTTGCCTCTCTCTTGCCTCCTGGGTCTACAATGTGCAGGCCTCTGAAGCCTGGCCTCTTCTAGAAACTGCTATGGCTCCATCCTCCCTTCCTCCACTGGGCCCTCTTTTCATCTGCCTGTGGCCCCTTCCTGGTTTCTGCCCCAGCCTGCACCTGCCCCTGCCCCTGTGGATGCTGCCCCCCTGTGTCCTCCTCAGAAGCTGCCCCAGTCCACATCCTGGCCTTCCTTCTTCCCTAAGTCGACATCCCCACAGCTCATGTCTGCCACGTGCAGACAACTCCCACACTGTTTCCCAAGGCTGCTTTTCCCAGTTGTAGCACTTTCTGGGACTCCATCTGGATGTCCCCTGGGCCATAGTACATGTACCCAGGTGACCACATTAGCCCACTGATGGCCCCTACCCTGACCCTCCCTGGGCCCAGCGAGATACCAACCACCAACAGCTGAAGAGCTCATGACCACATGCAAGCTACCAAGAGGGGCCGTCACATGGCTGTCAGTGTCACCGTGGAACCCCGATCTGGGCCATCCGTGGGACCTACCCTAACGAGGGCAGCCTGTGACATGAGGGAGAACAGGTGGGGATTTGGGCTATGCGTCTAGCTGTGCGGAGATGCAAGATTATGACCCCAGCCATGCCCTGTCTCTCATAGGGGACGGTGAGGACATGGTGACTGCTGAGTGCCAGGGGAGCCGCTTCCTACTAACTGAGATGTCTGCTTGGGCTGGTTCTGGCTCCGGAGGGCTGACCACTCCCCACAGCAACGTCTTGAGCCAGTATAGGTCTTTGGGGCTATACTCCCCGGGAGCCCCACAGGACTGCAGGAGCTGGTACGGTCTCAGCCACTTCCAGGATGAGGAGTGGAGGGGGAGGGACAGGAAAGCCCACAGACCCACCCTGCTCCCCACGTGGGACGGTAGAGGAGGAAAGTACAGCTCCCTCCCCACACCCAGCCAGCGAACACCCCTCATCGGACCTGCCCATCGCTGCTCAGAGGGCACCTCTGCCAAATTGGACACATTTCTGCCTGTGTCTTTCACACGCTGTCAAAAGTGTTTTCCTTGTATTTAATTCTGTCGCAGCTCTCTCTGTAGAACTTGTCAAAACAGCAAAGGAGAAACGTGGTGCTGTTTATGGAGAGACGGTAAGGAATCCACCCAAAGCCCACCTGCTGTATCGCGAAGACCAAGCAGAAGTATGTTTAAGTCCCACACCACGCCCCCTGGGCTACTGCCTAGGACCCAAGCAGGGCTTGATCATCCAAGACCCTATCAGGCACCAAACCTGGAAGGTCTGTCAGTCTTAGCTGAGTCACCCTACACAAAACCCTGCCTGGCTTAGCCCTGAGCAGGTACAGGAGGGAAGTAATGACGAACCCCTTCTCAACACCGTGGCGGAGGGTTAGGGTTGCCCCCATCATACAGACTGGGAGACTGAGGCCCAGGAGGCTGCCCAGGGTCACACAGAGGATTGGTTATGCGGTCAGGACTGACATCAGGCCTCTGGGCCCTGGAGTCTGTCCTCCTCGGGGTCAGCCCAGCTCCATGGAGCAGTCAGACCCAGCGGGCGTGGAGGAGCGGGAGGAGAAGGCAAGAGCCCCCAGGAAGAATCTGTCCAGGCGCAGTGTGGACAGACAGGTCTCCTAGTCTTGGGACTGTTGGCCTGGTGGACACCACGGCCTTCTGGGAGGTTCTGACTGTTCCCTGAGGTCGCTGGGACCAGATCCAGACTCTGAAGGCTCCTCCACACAGAGGCAGGTTCTTCCCGGGTTCTCTGGCTCATCCTGCCTGCAGGGCTGAGTGGGGTGGACCATGTCCCTGCAGGTGGCTCTCCTTGCCCCCATCAGCTGCCTGCCTGATTCACTGTCACTAGAGCTGGCCAGGGCTTTTCCACAGGATAGTTAGGCTTGTGCAAGATCCCTTTTCTAGACCCCTCAAGGCAGTTTCTTCCCCTGCACACATTTTTGTCAGTAACAGAAAGGACTAAGACATGGTCCTTGTACTGGGGCCACGGTCTCCAGAACATTCCTGATCATTCCCTAGCCTCCAGCACACTTGTACCCTCCTCCTGGTCCCAGAGGGTATGTCAGCTAGCTCCCCGGCCCCCTCCCAGGCTCTGGCGCTCTGTGGGATTTCTGCCAAGCTCAGGTCTGAGGTGGGGCCTGAAAGCAGCTCTGGGATCACTGGGAGAGACCCCCCAAGCACATTTCCTTCTTGCAGTGCTGAATCTAGGGGGCCTTTCTGGGGTTTGGAACCCCCTGACATTGTTTGAGAAATTATGTGTGTGCGGGGAAGCAGGGATCTGTTTCCTGATCCAAGGCCCTCCCATGTTCTTGAGCAGTGAGGGAACTTCCTGACTCACAGTCCCAAAGTGTCCTATGAATGTGACACTCATAATGGCCATGGGCTAGGCCATGAGAAGTTGACTGTCTCTGCTGCCATTTCCCTATCTGTTCTTATCCCCTCTGGGCATGAGGAGAAATGAGACTTGTGCATTCCCCACAGTGGGGACTGGGTCTTTCCACAACAGCTGAAGTGTTTGGATGCCCCCACTCCCCACTAGCTCGGGGTCCCTGGGAACCTGCCGCAGGGGCATCTGTGCGAGGAGCCTGTCACCTTGGTGGTCTGCTTCAGGCCCCAAGGCTCACTCACCACTGGCTTCCCCTAGCCACGGCGAGGTGTTCTGGGGCAGCTTGCAGCAGTGTCCTGATGCCTGAGCAGCGGGCGCTACAGGGGGAGGGCTGCTGGCCCACACGTTCAGGCCCTCAGTCAGGACTGGGGACCTTCCAACACTGTTCAAGCTCTTCCAGGCTTCATGTGGAGAGTCCCACAGAGCCGCTGTGTTCTTCTGGCCAAGGCTAAGGGCCAGAACTGGTGTGGCCGAAGGGAGATGCCCAGCACATCTGGGCGGCCCCAGACAGGTGCTCCCTCAGAGCGCCTAGCTGCCTCCCTCACCAGCCCCGTACAGAGCCTCAGAGAGCGCACGGGGAGAATCATCAAGCACAGGATGTGTGCTGGGGGGCGGGCAGGAAATGTGTCTGCGTGGACGAGAGTTAGGGGTGTTGGGCAAGTCCCCTTTATGGGGCCCCCTGGCTTCAGACACTCTGTCTGTCAGGGGCTATCTCACAGTTGGGGACAGGTCACTTTATTCTCTGTGCTTCGGTTTCCCTCTCTGTAAAGGGGTCTACAACACGTAGTGGAAAGCGCTGGCCC
This sequence comes from Taxidea taxus jeffersonii, assembly GCA_003697995.1. NCBI lineage: Eukaryota > Metazoa > Chordata > Mammalia > Carnivora > Mustelidae > Taxidea > Taxidea taxus. The sequence goes on from ML110506.1 coordinate 111,336, forward strand.
AAACCCCAGGGCAGGCACCCTCCCCTGACACTCTGAAGACAACCTTGAACTCACCTCCCCTTCCCTGCATCTCCCACTTAAACCTCTCCTGTCTCTAGGGTCTGCTCCTGTTGAGCTGCCTAGCACCCTGATGTGCCACCACAGCTGCCAGGTAAGGCCTAGGCTTGTAGGCACCACCCAAGGCCCTCCCGTTTGCAGCCCCACGTCCAGGGGCCTGAGGGAGTGAGTACCTCTGCTGCTCCCACCTCTGCAAGCAAGTGGCCTGGCCAACGGCTGCAGTCCCAAGTTCCGGAGATTGGTCTCCCCATTCTGGCTCCCTCCTCCAAGGCTGCTGCGCACTCATGTTCTCCCCTCAAGCCTTTCCTCTTTAAGTCACAAGCTAGGGAGGAAAGTCTGAAGGGCTGGCCAAGGGCGAAGGGAACCCTGAACTCTAGGACTCACAGCTTAAGAAATGTGGGTGGCACTCGGAAATTTGGGTTCATGCCTGGCTCCGGTCATCACCTTGGGGTGGTGACACTGAGCCCCGTGTCAAGCCTGCTTCAGACTCTCCCTCTGCCCCCTCTCCCCTCCATCTCTAAAGAAAGGGGAGTGTCAGCTCCTGGGGTGCTTCCTCCCCAGGTACTGTGTGGGCAGGGCTCCGGACCCCCGTCTGCCCTACTTCTTTGTGTTCCGTGTATGTACAATACACACACGCACAGGAAGTGGGGTGGGGAGGGGATGTATTTTGTGGAATTGACGCACTCAGCTGTGGAGGCTAAATCTGAAACCTGCAGGGCAGGGGGGCGGCTGGAGACCGGGAAGGGCCGCGGTTGAGGGATGTCAGGCTTCGCTCTGAGGGTCTCAAGTGCTTGGGTCAAGACCCACCGGCATCACCCAGGGCAATCTGCTCTACTCCGCGCTTGCTCATTTACATGCTAGTCACAGCTAAAAAATACCCCCCCCCCCCCCCCGTAGCATCTAGACCGGTGTTTGACGACAGCTGGGCACGGAGCCTAGCCTAGGGGACAAACCCTAACCGTCGCAGACCTCTTCCTGGAGCGCACACATTACTAACTTCTTATTAAAGTGCTTTAAGACGACAAACTGTTCTTCTCGGTCACTTTGTGGCACGACTGCCCTGGAGCTCACCCGTGTTTTCAGGTCACATCACAGGGCACTCATTCGCAGACCCCGGACAGCAGACCGGCGAGCTGCACGTCGGATGAGGGCTAACTCCGCCTGCGGGCTGCAAAGGGCTTCTGAGGAGAAGAACTCTTCCTTTCTCCGGGAGGGGCTGCAGCCTCTCGGCCGAGCTGCGACCCAGGTGCGACGCCTGGTGGCCAATGTGGGGTCTTGTAACCTGCCGGCCTCCCCCTCTTGATTCCTTTGTTTGGGACATGTCTTTGTTCTCTGGGGGCTTCAAATTTCTTCCCTTTATCATTCTGAGCAATTTGATAATATTGTGCCTTGGTACTTTCCTTCATGTTCCCGCGCTTGGGGCTCATTGAGGGTCAGAGTTTTCATCAAAGTGGTAAAGATTCCAGCATTTCCTCCACTTTCCTTCTGTCCCAGCTTGTGCCCCTTCTTTCTGGGACAGTCTTTCCCTGTGCGTCAGGCCACATGAGGTTGTCCCCCCAGGTGCCGTTGCTGCTGTTAGTTTATTGTCTTCTCACATTTTATTTGGGGTGGTTTCTACTGCTGGGTCTGCAACCCTTTCTTTACCAACATCCAATCTGCTGCTGATTCCAGCCACGGTATTTTTCAGCTCAGACATTGTAATTTTTATTTCTAGAAGTTATATTTGGGGTCTCTTGATGTAACCTGTGTCTGTACTTACGTCCCTACTACGCCTTCTCCTTTATATTCCTGACAGTCTTAGACTGGATGCTAGACATTGTGAATTTTACCTTGTTGAGTGTTGGGTAATTTGTATTCCTATAAATATTCTTGAGCTTTGGTCTGGGACACAAGTGGCCAGGAAACATTTTGATCCTTTTAGATCTTTCTCTGATATGTTAGGTGAGGTCTGAGCAGGGATCAGCCTGTAGCGAGCTGGTCACTCACTCCGGAGGCAAGACCCTCCTGCGTTCTCTTCCCACTGTTCCACGAACCGAGAATCTTTCCAGTGTGGCTGCTGGTACCTGATGCCCTCTCTGCCTCACGCAACCACAGGCAGTGTGCCCTTTTAACCCTTTTGGACGGTTCTTTCCCTGGCCTTGGGTTGCTTCTGCACACACACATGCTCATTAGTTCTCCATTGAACCCTTGAGAGGGAGCTGCTGCAGGTTCCCAAATCTTCTCTGTAACTTTCTCCCCACCTGACCCCTGCCCTGTGCCCTCCAGCCACCTTCGTCTCCCTGCCCTCTGGGTTTTACCTCCTCCCCTCAGGGAGTCCTCTAGGCTCTGTGTGGGATCCCCCTCTTGGGCCTGCTGCAGGAAGACACTTGCAGTGGTGAGATGAGGGAACTGGGAGGGCTCAGCCCCTTGGTTTCTCGTCTCTCAGGAGTCCCTGAGCTTTGTTGCACAATGTCCAGGTTCTGAGAATGCTTGCTTCACATATTAGCCCACTTCTTGGTTGTCTCAGGCATGAAAGCAAATCTAGTCCATCTTGGTCAGAGTTTCAGAATTTCTTGGCACATTCCAGTTAGAGATGATGAAAAAACTTGCGGAGATGAGTAGTGGTGATGGTTGCACAACTGTGAGGAACATACTTCATGCCATTGAATGGTACACTTAGAAACGGCCAAAATGGTAAATTTTATGTTATCTCTCTATCGCCACAATAAAACCATTTTTAAGGGCCACCCTAACCGAAGGGAGTCTCCCGACAGCTGAAGACAGTGAGCCAGCCCACTGCAGGCAGCTCCGGCCACAGGCACCCAGGCTCACCCTGACCTTAGGCGTCTACACGACTTCCCCCGCGCCTGGGCTCTCCTCCTCCAGCTGTGCCAACCATGAGGGGCCCACACAGGTCCCAGCCCAAGCCCATACCCCTCAGCAAGTCTCCTGACACCTATTAGAGATGTGCTGCAGCCCTCCATGGTGGGCTTGCTACTCACAGAGGAGACAAATGAGCTCATCCCACGCTGGGTGTGTCTGCTGGCCTTCGGCTGAGCACTGACACTGACACTGACAGACATGGAGCCTCTGAGTGGACTGGGTGCCGTCGGGAAGCAGGGACCTCTCAGTGAGTGGTCTCTGTTAGGCGGGCAGGGCAGAGGGAGGCTCCTCTGCAGTCAGTTGCGTCATCTGCAGTCAGATGCCCCTGAGCTCTACCCCAGCAGGGCTTCTCTGTAACTGATGAAGGAGAAGGAGCAGGGCTCGATGCTGTCGGCTGGGAGACAGCATGTCTGAGGGTCTGTGGGTGACTCGCGGACCTTGTTTTTGTCTGTGCTTGGGCACGATTATGACGTCTTGTCTCACTGTATCACCAGAGTGCCTCTGCAAGATTGTCCACGTCCAAGAGGAGAGTACGTGGCCTTGCTGTGAGCGCCAGGCTAGCTCCCGGTGTCAGACACTACTTCTCTCGTTCTCAGAGACCATGTTAGTATCCACGTAGCGGAAATAACCCACATAAAGTGCTTATTGAGACACTCTACAGAGATAACCCTGATGGCATAGGGCTGGTGGAGCCGACACAGAGGGGGTGGGGAAATAACTGTGGAGAGCCAAGCCGATGGGCCCTAAGGGAAGGTCTAGAGGACTGATGTGATCAGACTGTGCTTTAGGAAGAGGACTTGGCAGAGCCCAGGGAGGGAGGGGTGGTGAGAGGGTATGCAGGACATCAGTGAACATTATCCTGACGAGAGGTGAGGGATACAAGGCTAAGACAGAGTGGAGTATATGGAGAGTGTAGACAGTGGGGAGAGGGTCAAGGATGGCTCTCGACCTCTGTAATTTGAAACAGTCACAGATAACCAAAGGTACGCAGGTAGGAAGGCCTCTGAGAGGCAGTGTCAAGGTCATGAGATTGGTGGCAAGCCCTATCCTCCCCAGGAGCTGCGCTTGTAGCTGTTGTAGAGATGGGGTGGGGGGGCTTCTAACACTGTGTTCAAAGAAAGGGTTCTGCTTCTAAAAGCTCATTTGGAAAACCACAGGTAAGGCCGGACTGAAGTGAAAGGAAGAGTGGGGTAGAATTTCACCAAGTTTGCCAGGTGGGCTGTGCAGGTGGTTCACAAACGGATGCGTATGCTGCATGCGGGCAGCAGAAGAGACCGGGTCCCAGGGTGCCTGGGGGGGGGGGGTGAGGGGAGGCAGCCTTGAGGACCTGGTCACAGAGCCACAAGGTCACTTTTGAGATGCGGAATGACCTTGACTGATGTCCAGCCAAGGTTTCTCAGACTGTCCTCCCCTGGAGGGCAGCCTGTGCAGGCGCCATGTGCCTGGGCAACATCTCAAGCCTGATGCTGTCAGCGCAACTTCCCTGCCCGTAGATCAAGCCTGACGTCAGCCCTCGGGGGCTTGGCCTCCTATGTGGTGTCCCACAGGCCGCAGAAGCTTTGCTTGGGCAAGCAGAGCAGACATGTCCTGACCCTGCACTCTCTGTGTGGGACACACGTTGGGGCACACACACCCCAGCTCCTCCAGGTCTGTAGGACCTTCCTCTTGCCAGCATGTCACCCCCCCCCCCCAACCCCAGTGCACTTCTCCTAGAGGCAGGGTTCTCCTCCTTCCTCCCCTGGACTTGGGAAGTTCTTATCTGCATAATGTTCCATTTCATATTATTCCTATTCATATTGCTCAAAAGCAGCTCTCTTTGCTTTGTAGGACCCACAGAAATTGTACCAGCCTGCCCCTTGCCCAGACGCCACCATCCTCTAGGAATAGAAACCTTGAGAATCCAGGCGCTGGGTCTTTGTGTCCCTGCAGCTGTGGCCGGCTGTCTGTTGTGGAGACTGCTGTGCAAACCCGCTCCACCACATGGGGATGTACGGTTCACGGTTCACTTTGTGGGGCAGACCTTGGACGGGGTCTATTCCAACTCTGTGTTTCTCCGCTGAGGCCCAGAAAAGAGGTGCAGGGTCTGCCCAGAGGCAGGTGTAGGAGGTGGCAGCCTGCTGAAGCCCAGGAGGGGTGGGGGCTGCTCGCTGCCGCCTCCTCTCAGATGTGCTCCCTTCCCCTCTCGCGGGTCTGCAGCCATGGGACCCTCTCTTGCCACCGCTGGATCCTTCTTGTCCTACCACCTTAGCTCGAACGTCCGTTCCGTGTCGTCCAAGCCAGAGTAGCCACTGCCGAGAGTTACGTCCATCACACAGTTTTCATTTCTTTCTCACCTGTTGGCCCTTCCTCCCTGGGTCCCGGCTCTGCTGGTGCGTGGAAGTCATAACCCTAACCTGCAGCTGTTCTTGGACCGCTCCCGCTCCAATACCCGGATACCTCGTAAGCTCGCAGAGCCTCCCACGCGCCTCGCGGACTGTCCGCGCGGGGACCCACCAGCCGCGCAGTCGCCCCTTTAAGGGGCAGGCTCCGGCGCACGCGCAGTCGGGCCGTTGCGCGCACAGGCGCAGTGGGGCGGCGGATGTTTACGGCGGCGGTGGTCGGACGGCGCAGCCGGGCCGCGGACGGGCGAGGGGCGCTGGAGGAGCTGCAGGTCGCGGCCTAGGCAGCCCGATCTCGCGGGCCTGCCGAGCCCGGAGGTAGAGCCGCCCCCGCCGCCGCCCTCGGCCCGGCCTGTGGCGGCGTCGCCCCCCGGGCCCCTCCCTCCTCTCTGTCCTCCTCCCCTCCCCCGGTCCCGAGCGCCGGGACCCCTCCTCCGGGGGGCGTCCCCCTCTCCCCCCATTCCCGGGCGTCTAGCTCCCCCCACCAGCGCTCCCCAGCCCCCTCCCCCGCGTCTGCCCTTCCCGCCCGGGGCTCCCCGTCCTGCGTCTCCCCGCGTCCCCCAACCCTCCCGGGGCGCCTGTCCTCTGGAGCGCGCCCCCTTCCCCTGCTGCGCTCCGGGGCTTGTCGGGCGGGGGGGCCTCCTGGTTTGCCCTCCGGCTCCCCAGCGGCTCCCCGGCGCCGGCCGCTTGCAGCCCTGACGGACTCGGGAGACGCGCCGCTCGTGCCTGGCCTGCTGGCGGGAGACGTGCGGGGAGCCCGAGGCGAGTGCAGGCGGATCCGCCTTCGAAACAAATGGTCTCCGACCTTTCCCGAGGGCGACAGTGCGGTCGGTAGAAACTGCCACGCTTGGTCTCGGGTTGCGAGTTCGGGGCCCGTCTTGGGTGTGGAGACGACTTAAAATTAAATCTCCAGAACAGAACCATAAAGACAGGGGCCCTTCCGACCGAATTGGCCCAGAACCCCGGGACTTCAGGCCCCTGGCACAGGTGGGTGGTTGGGGAAGGAGAACTTGGCCCGGCTTGGTGCCGCGTCTCGGTGTTCTCCACGTGGACAAGTGCTCCCGCGTTGCCCCTCAGAAAAGGCACCTAAATCCCCGCCTGTAGTTTCCTTCTTTCTCTTCGGCAGGGAGTGGCTGCAGTGAACAGCTGCGTCTTGGGTGTTGAGTTGACAGTCAAGGGTTAGAGAAGTCAGCCTCCTGCAGACAGCTCAGAGCTTGGGGCTGTGCTTAAGAGGTGGATTGAGAGGGGACCTCTGAAGTCATGCCGCCCTGCCTAGGCCTCCTGCCCCACCTCAGCTTGTGCCTAACCTGGGCCATCCCTGGGGGAGACAGGCTGTCGAGCTTCTAAGAACAGGTCAGTTTTGGAATTCTAGTTGTTAGAGAGCTTTTCTGTGTTTAGTGGAAGTAATCTGCATCTAGCGTGTTCCACGGATCCCGCTCCAGGAATGGCATATACAAGGCAGCCTTTCAAGTGTTTGAAAAAAAATCCCTCTCTGTGAGCTGTGGTTTTCAGGACAAGTCTCTGTTTCTTTTAATTCTTCTGCCAGCAGGAGGTGTGGCTTTGGTTCTGTCTGCTGGTCTCAGTCGGTGAATAACCGGTGTGGTTGCACCCGTCCCTGCACTTGCTGTAATCCCAGACAACTTTTCAGTAGCAACCGGCAGGAAACGGAAGGAAGAGTAGCGGGCTATTACTTACAGAACCTGGAGGGTTGACAGCATACCTGGGGTCCCGCAGGGAGGTGGGGGCTGTGAAGAGAGCACTCCAGGGAGTCTGGCCTGGTTTCTGCTTGCATTGGGGTTGAGGGTGGGAGCCTAGGGCAATGTAAAGCATGGGAAGAGAAAAGTGGCCCAAAAGGTCTGTTATGGAAATCAGCTAAGAGCTGATCTCAGAGAGAGGCCTGGCTCTTCATGGGGTGGCAGAGGAAGAGTGTTTATTCTTCAGCAATCAAAACTTAAGTCAGGCCCTTGCATTACAAAAAAGGCAAACTTTTCAGAGCTTACGGGACAGAGTCCTTCCCCCCAGCTCATTTTCCACATGAAATTACCTTGTCCATATTTCCCTGAAGAAGTGACATGCGGACTGGACCATGGCCCTCCCTGCGTAGTCTGACAAACCCAGTGTAGACTGGAGCCGCACACCCCCATTGTCGTGGCTTCAGGCTGGTTGACCCAGCTTCAGCCTCCTCGGCTGTCAGTCCTGAGACCTTCCCATGGCTGCTGCTGCTGCTCACCTGTCTTCCTCACTGTCCTTTGGCAGTTGGTTTTGGAAGGAGCAGTGTGAGAGTAAGGTTGTCCTGTTGGCCAGTTACCCCAGAGTAGTGAATTATATTGAGGATTGCAAAGTATAATCAAGTACAGCATCCAGAAGTTATGTCTCATTACTTCCAACAGTTGCATTTGACTAGATGGTGAGAGCCATATTTGGTTGGGCAAGGGTATCTTTGAATCTGTTGTTGGTGTTTTGGGGTGGTCTTAGGGGGTGGTCAGGAGTAAGCAGTGATTGTATGCAGTGTGAGGGAGAGGTAGATGAGCAGGCAAAATTAGTACTCTCAGACCCTGCCGATGGTCACACACTTCCTGCCAGCGGCAACAGAGAGGATTACCACATTGTCAGAGTCTGTCATTTGGGGCAAAGATTACCAACATGTTACCTGGTAAAGAATGTTTTTTTTCTGTGAGAATTTGAGAATGTAGGCCTTTGGCTAGATAGTTGTGGGTTTGAATTCTAGTCTCTTCATGCACTGGTCTGTAATCAGGAGTAAAATGACTGCTTGGCCCCAATTTGCCTCAGTATGTTTTGGAGCTAACCAGACTCCTGGGACTGGTGGGTGGTGCCTGTAAGACTGCAGCTCTTTCTACTAAAATGCTAGCTTTTGCATATGAGTGAACTTTCAGGGTGAGGTGAAGTTGGAGGTAAGTGATAGATTTCGTGGTGGAAAAGAAAGTGTACCCGATGTATAGTTAGGGTTTACTTTCTGAAGGTAGAATGATGGCACTGAGATAGGACGGTAGGACGTTACGTAGAGAGTTAGATCCACCATGGAAGACACATGGTTTCCAGGCCTTTTCCCAAATAGACATTTGGGCAGCAAGTGCAACTTCACTTTCAAGCAGTGACCTAAATATTTAGATGACTGTCCTAGACTAGGGATGTAGACTGTAGCCTCAGAAGTAAGTAGCTTATCGGAGATTAAACTCGAGTCCGTTAGCAGTTCGTCCAGTTGGCTGGGTTAACTGGCCACGGGCCCTAACCTAGCAAGGGCCCCAGAACATCTTGAAGTGGGGTGAAAATCTAGTAATTGGGCCATCCTGGTGATTTTGAAAGTATAATATTCAGCTCTAAAATCTTGATGATGAAGATGAACTGTTCCAACCGTGAAATGTTAGAGCATTTATACTACGCCCTAGGTTTCACGTATTTTGTGTATTTGTTGTGAGAAGCTGAAGATTTATCATGTGTTCATTTATTTTTATTCCTGGGAAAACCTCTCTCACCACAGTTGCCAGTAGTGTGCATGGGGTATGTGTATGGAATCTCTTCCCTCAGTGTTTATGCTTCTTGTTCTGCTGTTTGAAATCCAGAGGATTGTGGGCGGGGGGCGGGGGGGGGGGAAGCAAGGATAAACTTTGTAATAATAAATTACAGTATGTTATTACGGAAGTGAATCAGAAAATGTGTCAGTTTTTGTGAAGTCTGGTGTTTCCTGTTTTCCCCAACAGTTTACATCAGATGTTTTGTAAAACATTACCATTTTATGTGAAGTAAGATAATTCTTTCAGAAAGAGTTACTTGGGGTATCTATAAAATTGGAGAAGATATTTTTATGGTTTGTGAAGATAAGGTCCCTGTGAGTTAGATGGAGGCACACTGTATATTAGCAGGTGGCTAAGAAGGGATCACACTGTTGCTTTTTCTTCTTGAAGGCAGTTGGGAAGAAGATAAGCAAAGTACCTTTTGTTAAAGAGGTAGAAAGGTTGCATTACATAAGCTTCCAAAGGGGGTGTAGGAGTTCTTGGAGCAGCTGTAGCCTGAAAACACATTTTGTATTTGTTACAATAAAATAACACCATTCGTCCTATAGTATTTTTGCCTGAAATTTGTACATCTCCCTATCCAAATGAACAGATTGAATGGATTTCTTGACCTGATGTGTATGTGGGGGTGTAGAGTTGTCAGGTAAAATTTAGGACACCAGTTAAATTTGAATTTCAAATAAACAGTGAATAACTTTATAGTATTTGTTGTTTACCTTTATTTCATTTTTTTGCTTTTAAAGATTTATTTATCAGAAGTGATCTGTAGCACTTGAAGTATTCAAGGAGAAGTTGGTAGTAGTGTGATTTTTGTAGACATATCTATATTCTTTTTATGCTTATATCCATTGGCTTTGCCATATGTGAATATATCCCTTTTAAGGCAGATCTATATTCAAGATAATTTTAACCCTAAACACCTGACTTTGTAGACTGACAGCTTGTAAAATATTGAGTTCCTTCTTAAATGCTGTTTTCGGCTGTCAGATATGTATTAGGTACCTCAAGTTCATTTGAATTCATTTGAAATTGTAAATTACAAGCTTCTGGATGGTTAAAATGGGATTTCATCTTTGGCTTTTTGTTCCTTCTGAATTTGGAGGGGTTGGGGTGCGGTAGGCGGTTGCTGATCAAAAATATTCCATCGGTGATGTTTTCAGAATTCAGAATTTGAAACTGGCATGTTATTAGAACCCTAACTATTGTGCTCTAACCTTTAATGTAAATAGCTCTTCAGAAACGTCTGTATCTGCAGCGTTGCCCGAGTGTGATCTTGAAGATGGGAGGCGCGGTGAGCGCCGGCGAAGACAACGATGAGCTGATAGACAATTTGAAGGAGGCACAGTACATCCGGACTGAGCTGGTCGAGCAGGCTTTCCGAGCTGTCGATCGGGCAGATTATTATCTTGAAGAGTTTAAAGAAAACGCTTACAAAGACTTGGCATGGAAGCATGGCAACATCCACCTCTCGGCTCCGTGCATCTATTCGGAAGTGATGGAGGCCCTGGACCTGCAGCCGGGGCTCTCCTTCTTGAACCTGGGCAGCGGCACTGGCTACCTCAGCTCCATGGTGGGGCTCATTCTAGGTGAGTCTGGACAGAGTGCAGCAGAGCACCGTCTGTGTCCTGCTGCTGGGAAAGAGAGTCCGCCGGCCGTGTCTCCTTTGTAGGGCCCTCGTCTGATTGCCTTTTGAGCGGTCGTCTGCTCTGGTTTATACACAGTCATCGGGTGGGCTTGTGAACGGAGGGCTCTGAGTTTTCTGGAGGGACACCTCCTGTTCCCTACCCCCTTCCACCTGTACCTCCACTGTCTGTTCAGCGCACCCTCCTTCTGGACAGCAGAGGACTGTGAGAATTGTGTAAATCAGGACCTTACAGGGATTTCTTGTTTATGATACAGTCACCCAGTCTGCTTTGTCACTCCGTAAACTAAGTTTAAAGTTCCCTGGAAGTTAAAGTTCTTCCAAGAAGTTTTGGTTTGTTTTGTTTTCATGCTCAAAAAGTTAATACCTGTAAGTTGTCGTTGGTCAGTAAATTCCAGGGATGGGAAGGATTTCACAGGTTTTGCCTCTTTCCCCAAGTAAGTTGTGAGACTGTACACGGCGATGGGCATTTTTGTTCTTGAAATGACAGTGTCCAATAATTGAGGGTTTAGGTGTCTGTTTTTACTCTGAGATAGAACGGTTTTGCCAGAGGAGTAATGGGGGCTGACCTGCCCTTTGAAAGATTTCTCTGCGGAGGAAGCGGGGCTGGGGCTGCTGCTGCACTGGCGAGGGAACGCGGCGTCTGCACCACAGCGCGTTACAGAATGTCTCAGCAGGTACAGTTGGTTTTGTGGGTATGGAATGAAATGTTGGGTTCTTTCTATGTTCATAGACTTTGGAATTTGATGAAGTTTTGAGACAGACCCTTTGACTTTAGGCCATAGATTGCTATCCTCAAATTTTTAGGTTTGTTTTTGTTTTGTTTTTCAAAGCTAAATGTCTTTTGAACTTAATTTGTCTTGGATTAAGACTGCTTTGTGAAGAGCCCAGGTGATGTATCATTCTGGAAAGGTCATTCAGTTCAGCTGAGAAACCGGGGGCGCCAAGGGTGAGATGGTGTTTGGCGGAGAGGGGGATGGGGCATGAAACTGATTAGGTTAGAGATGCTCTGGAAAGGAACTGAGCTGCTCAGATCTTGTAGTGAGCCTGTTGCATTTGACATGCCCCAGAAATTCTTGACAGCTTCTCTTCTCTGAGCCCCCTGTTTGCTGGGAGTGTGATCAGATGTAGGGGTGGGGAGAGCTCTAAAGGAAGGGAAGCTTCTTGGGGGTTGCACTGGGTACTCCATGCTGCTGTGAGGCCTTTGAAGGAGGTGACTGGAGCGTTTGCTTTCCTGGGTAGACACCTCGTGTTGGCACGGCTGATGCCTCTGTCCGGACCCCGCGGGTTCTGGTCCGCTCAGCCTTCAGCGTTGCTTCATGCACACCACTCCAGGGCCGAAGACCACGTTGGCCTCCCAGTGCCGACTCTTCTCTAGATCCAGCTGCCTTCCTGACTGGCCCTCAACTTTATCCCTTTCTGCTGCACTTCTGCACAGGGGACCTGAGGGTGCTGTGTGATTAGGGAGTGAGAAGCCCTCCTGCAGGGGTGGGGGGCTTTCGGGCTGGCTTCAGTGCCATGCCCTTGATGTCTCAGTCCTGACTCCTCTCGTGCCCTCCCCAGTCAGCTTTTTATTGGGCTGAGTCGGGGGCTCTGTGTTACTGCTCCTTACGGTTAGGAACTACGTCCTATATCCATTATGAGAATTAAGTGCTTAATAGGTTTTGATAAAGGGTGAGGGGCTAATGAAACTATGATGAGTGGGAAAGTAAAAGTTTTCTTGGTTTCTGGCAAGCGCTCCTAGCCAGAGGGCAGTGGGGATGGAAGTCAGTGGCTTGGCAGAGGGGCTTGATATTGGACAGTTTGAATTTGATGTTGTAAATATTGAAAATGCTTCTCAGGTAGGGTGTGTTTCCACGAGAATCTTTTAGCAGCAGCTGTGCATTTGACAGATGTTGGGAGAAGAGAGCCCAGAGCTGTCCAGGTAGAGGAGAAGGAAGCCTTGGCTTGGGGTGGGTGCCGTGCTGTCAGGGGACCAGGAGAGCCCACGTGGCAAAATGTCAAGATACGGGTGCACAGATGGTTGCTTATTTTTCAGTATTTCTGTTGGGCCGTAGGGTTAAGTGCTGCCCTGTGACTTCAGTATGTCTGTCCAGTAAATAAAGTTCTGCATGCCCTGTTGATTTTCCTGTGGAGATATTTAATAATGGCTGTGTAGGTTAACCTACAGTAAACGAGCAAGTGTGAGGTGTGGAGCTTGGTGAATTTTTGTGTACGTATTCAGCTTTATGCAGGTACCACCCAGGGCAAGGTGTGGAGTAGAACCAGTGCCCCAGAAGCTCTCAAGCTGTCCCTCCCCCTCCAGAGAGGAGAGGACCCTTTTGTCCTCCGTCACTACAAATAAGTGTTGCCTGTTTTTGACCTTCATATAAATGAATTCCCAAAACAAAGAGACTCACCCAAGCCGTGTCGGTGGATCTCACCTAGAGGCAGTTTTATACAGAGAGAGGAATACCTTTATGGTTAAGTGGGCTTCGTTGTAACCTTTCTCATAGCTTTATTTCCAATTACTGATAAATTTCCTTTGATATAAAAGATGTTTCATTGTGGCTTGGTTATAGTTTTATTTATTTATAAAAGATTTTATTTATTTATTTGAGAGAGTGAGAGTGTGTACGTTCACGAGTGGGGGAAGGGGCGGGGGGGGGGGAGGGGAGAGAATCTGCAGCAGACTCCATGCTGAGCACAGAGCCTGATGTGGGGCTCAGTCCCATGACCCTGAGATCATAACCTGAGCTGAAATCAAGAGTTGGACATTCAACCGACTGAGCCACTCAGGTGCCCCTTGGTATAGCTTTATTTTAATGATGATCAAAAGCTATTTGTGTCCATGTCTGAGTAGTTGGGGCGACCTTTAGTGGAACACAGTCCTGAGTCTAGTGTCATTTGGAAATAATGTTTTTTCTTCTTTAATTCATTAGTAAGATCTTGAATTCTTGGTTGCAGATCTTGGCTTTTTTACATCCTCAAATAATTCTTCAAAGGTTTGAGAGCAGAGCAACCCAGGCTTTGGAAAGCTGTGGCGTCGGTAATGTCAAAGAAACAAGTATTTACAGTTATTAATGTTTACAATGTGGTGAGCATAGTCTACTCTGCATATTTAAAAATTAGCTTGGGAGATTTAGGCCTGATAATGTGGTAAGACCTCTAAACCTTACGAATTTCTTCATGTAATCATACATGCTGAATCTGGTGCGTTGCAGTGGATAAAATAGAAATAAAGAGTAAGAGCTCTTGCCCTAGTTCTAAAAGTTTTTTTTTATTCTGGAACATTTTAGGTCCTTTTGGTGTGAATCACGGGGTTGAACTCCATTCGGATGTAATAGAATATGCAAAGCAGAAGCTGGACTTCTTCATTAGAACCAGCGACAGCTTTGACAAGTAAGATCAAATACTACCTTTGGGTTGTTGTGTGAATTATAATTTAAACTTGATTAGATGGGAGGCATAGGTTTATTAGTGTTCATATAACATGATTCACTTTTGGCAGGAGAATTGGGTATATGCAAAGCGGTTCTAATTATTTTCTTAAATATTTTGTGCTTTTGAGGGCTTTAGGTTTTTTAACTATGACACCAGGGAAAGGTAATTTTTCACCAGTGTAATAGGAGAGGGAAATAGAATGTTCATTTAGCCCAATTTTCATGTTTCCAACACAGATCATAATTTATCACCTAATTCTTTTTTTTTTTTTTTAAAGATCTTATTTATTTATTTGACACAGAGATCACAAGTAGGCAGAGAGGAGGAAGCAGGCTCTCCTCTGAGCAGAGAACCCCATGCGGGGCTCGATCCCAGGAGCCTGGGATCATGACCTGAGCCGAAGGCAGAGGCTTAACCCACTGAGCCACCCAGGCATCCCTCACCTAATTCTTTTTTTTTTTTTTTTAAGATTTTATTTATTTATTTGACAGAGATCACAAGTAGGCAGAGAGGCAGGCAGAGAGAGAGGAGGAAGCAGGCTCCCCACTGAGCAGAGAGCCCGATTCGGGGCTCGATCCCAGGACCCTGGGACCATGACCTGAGCCGAAGGCAGAGGCTTTAACCCACTGAGCCACCCAGGCGCCCCCCTCACCTAATTCTTAAACAGAATTATTGCATTGATATTTGAACCGTATATACAACTACCTCTTGCCATTTTAATTTTTATATTTTTTAAAGATTTTATTTATTTATTTGAGAGAGAGATAGTGAAAGAGAGCATGAGAGAGGAGAAGCAGACCCCCTGTGGAGCTGGGAGCCCCATGCGGGACTCGATCCTGCTACTCTGGGATCATTATCCGAGCCGAAGGCAGTCGCCCAACCAACTGAGCCACCCAGGCGCCCCCTTCTTGCCATTTTTAAATAAGGCATTAAAGTTTTTTTTTTTTTAATTTTTTTATTTTATTTGTCAGATAGAGAGCACAGGAGCGAGCACAGGCAGACGGAGTGGTAGGCAGAGGCAGAGAAAGAAGCAGGCTCCCTGCCGAGCAAGGAGCCCGATGTGGGACTCGATCCCAGGACGCTGGGATCATGACCTGAGCCGAAGGCATCCGCTTAACCAACTGAGCCACCCAGGCGTCCCAAGGCATTAAAGTTTTTATTTTAGGATTTAACATTTTTAGAAATACCAAATGTAGTTTTCTTTCATTTTATTGGTTTTTATGTTTTATTTTTTTAAAGATTCATTTATCTGAGAGAGAGAGCGTACATACATATGCACATAAGTGCAGGGGAGGGTTGGGGGGGGAAGAAGGGATCTCACATGGATGCCACACTGAGTGTGGAACACAAAGTGAACAGGGCTCCATCTCACAACCCTGAGATCGTGACTTGAGCTGAAACCAAGAGTCGGACACTTAACCGACTGAACCACCCGGGTGCCCCTCATTTTGCTTGTTTTTCGTAGGCCTTTTTTTTTTGTTTTTTAAATTTATTTATTTGACAGACAGATCACAAGTAGACAGAGAGGCAGGCAAAGAGAGAGGAGGAAGCAGGCTCCCTGCTGAACAGAGAGCCCGATGCGGGGCTCGATCCCAGGACCCTGAGATCATGACCTGAGCCGAAGGCAGAGGATTAACCCACTGAGCCACCCAGGCGCCCCTGTTTTTCGTAGATGTTAAATAAGGTAGTGATTTATAAAAATAGAGCAAAGACAGTGATGATTGGAGGTTAGATGATAGAAGTCTATATCATGTTTGTGGCACTCACTTTCATAATATTTTGTTTGGGAATTCTAGGGTTCTGTTTTATTAATGATACAATTATTTTTGGGGTCTGACTTGCAGCTTCTAACTCTGTCAGTGGTATTGTGTCGTTTTAGGGTTGTTCAAGGAAAATGTAACCTGTGGGTAGTATAGATTTACTGTAGAGACTTGCTACAATGTGATATATTCAGTCACGGAAAACGTTTTTTGCTTTTAGATTTGACTTCTGTGAACCTTCCTTTGTTCCTGGCAATTGCCTGGAGATTTCTCCAGACTGTTCTCAGTACGATCGTGTGTACTGTGGGGCTGGTGTGCAGAAAGAGCATGAAGAGTACATGAAGAGTCTTCTCAAAGTGGGGGGCATCCTTGTCATGCCACTGGAAGAGAAGGTCAGATCCCTCCCATAACTGACACGCTTAGCTGTTGGCCAAGGTCTGTTCCAAGAAGTTTCCGTGTGTTTTTCCTTGTATCCCTCGTGACACCTCCCTCTGTTTCACAAATGAGGGCACAGGCAGGGACAGGTCATAAAGACAGCCTAGCCTGGGCCAGGGCCTGACTCAGGTAGGCACCCTGGAGCCTGCACTGTGAGCCTCCCCTCCCTTCTCTGTCCTCCCCTCTCCCTTCCCACCCCCTGCCCCGCCCCCAGCTGTTCCAGTATGCTTATTCTAGTGTTAGAATTGTGTGTAAGCATCGCCAGAGTCATTCTGTTGTAATTGTTAAATTCTGTGACAGCGAGTACTACACAGGAATCTCTTCCTTCGGAGGAGCCTTGTCCCTGTCCGCTCTTTGGTCGTGCATGTATCTGCCTGTCGTAGCTGTTGCGCTGCTTTGAGAAAGACAAGGTGTCACAAACAAGCACATTAATCAGAACTGAATTGGTCATCAGGGAGAATGTCTCAGTTACAAAGAACTAGGAAAAATGGAAATGATAAAAATGAGGAGATTGTGCATTTTTGTGGGATTTTCTGCAATTTAAAAATGTGAGCATTTAATTTATTTTGTTTAAAAAGGCATCATTCATTGCTGAACATCCAGAACATATGAAAATGAAGACAAATTGCTCACAACCCTCACCTTAAGCACTGTTAGTGTATGATACTTGCAGTTAGTACCCTTTTCTAAGAAAGTCACTGCGCATACCAGTTAGAAGTTAGGGTGTTTTCCTTAACCGAGGAGATAATTTTAAGCCATTTAACATTGTGTCATCATGTTGAATGCTCGTATCGTAACCTGTGGAATTGTTGACCATAGTGTGTCCTCTAGCTCCTGGAATTGCCCACGGGGCTGTGTGTACAACATTCTGTTATTTACTATTATATACAGACTGCAGTGACTATCGCTAAGTAAAACAAAATTTTTATCCATAAATATTTCGGAGTGTATCTATAAAAGATAAGGGCTGTTTTTAAACATATCACAAAACCGTTATCAACCTAAAAAATCACCAGTAATTTCTTAGTATTTTCAAATTGCCAGCTAGTGTTCAGATTTTTCTGATTATCTCAAAATTTGTTTGAATAGTTTATTTGAATGGATCTCCATTTAAGATTTTTAGAAAAGATTTTCTTTACTTATTTGAGAGAGAATGAGAGAGAGAGAGAGAGAGAGTGGAGAGATCAGAGGGAGAGTAGATTCCCGCCGAGCAGGGAGCCCGATGCAGGACTCCATTCCGGGACATGATCCTGGGACTCCAGGATCATGACCTGAGCTGAAGGTAGTTGCTCCACCAACTGAGCCACCCAGGTGCCCCTCCATTTAAGATTTATATCTTATATTTGGTTGATCTCTCTCTCTCTCTTTTTTTTTTTTGGAAGATTTTATTTTTGAGTAATCTTTGGACTCAGCGTGGGGCTTAAACTCATGACCCAAGAGCAAGAGTTGCGTGTTCCACTCACCGATTGAGCCAGCCTGGCACCCCTGGCTGATACATCCCCTAAGTGTTTTTTATCTAGAGCTCCTCCTTTTTTCTTTTCTTTCTTTTTTCCCCCCTTTTTCCTTATAATATACTCGTTGAAGAAAAGAAATCAAGTGATTTGCCTTACAGAGTTTCCTATAGTCTAGATTTGGAGATTACCTATCTCTGGGGTGATGTTTAACATATTCTTTCTGCTCCTCATTTCATTATAAATTGTTAGTTGGACCCAAAGACTTGCTTAGTTTCCACTTGAGGGTGCAAGAGCCCTTACCGGCGTTACAGAGCGTGCCCGTGGGCAGGTCCGTCATGCCTGCTGTCTCGTTCTCCGACGCGGGCAGTGCGGCTATGATCTGAGCCCATTATCTCAGTAGGGGCTGTGGGACAGTGCATGCCCAATCCATCTGACCCTTGTCTTCTCTTTAATTTGATTCCAGTGTAGTTAGCGTGCGGTGCTACACCAGCGGAAGATGTGCCGTGCGCCACCCAGTGCTCAGCACCGCATGGACACTCTTTGTCCCCTTCCCCTGTTTCCCCCATCCTCTCTGGTGACCCTCAGTTTGCTCCTTAAGAGTGTTTTTTGGTTTGTCCCTTTTTTCCCTTTGGTCAGTTACTGGGTTTCCTAAATCCCACACATGAATGAAGTTCTGTGGTATTGGTCTTTTTCTGGCTTATTCTGCTTAGCATAATGCGCTCTGGCTCCAGTCGCACCTTGGGAAATGGCCAGATTTCATTCTTCTTTATGCCAAGTAATAGTCCCTTGTGTGTGTGCCATATCGTTATCTGTTCGCCTGTCCGCAGACACCTGGGCTGCTGCGGGTCACGCTGCGGTAAACGTCAGGGTGCAGTGTCCCTCTGAAGTAGGCTTTTCCTGTTCTTTGGGGAAATACTTAGTAGTGCAGTGCTGGGTTGTAGGGCAGCTCTGTTCTGAACTTTCTGAGGAGCCGCCGTACTGTTCTCCAGAGCGGCTGCGCCAGTTTGCATTCCCACCAGTGGAGAAGGAGGGCTCTTTTTTCTTGCGTCCTCACCAGCGCTTGTTTCCTGTGTTGATTCTCGCCGTTCTGACAGGGGTGAGGTGGTGTCTCACTCTGGGTTGTTTTTTTTTTTCATGAGTATTTATTTATTTTAGAAAGAGAGATGGCATGGGTAGGAGGGACAGAGGAGAGGAAGAGAGAATCTCACGTGGACTCTGTGCTGGGTGTGGAGCCTGGTGCGGGCTGGATCTCATGACCCTGAGACCGTGACCTGAGCGGAGACCAGGAGTTGGGTGCTCAACCAGCTGAGCCACCCAGGCGCCCCTCATCGTGCTTGTGATCTGCTTTTCCCTGATGATGAGTGATGTGGAGCATCTCCTCGTGTCTGTGGGCCATTTGTATGTCTTCTTTGGAGAAATATCTGTTTGCGTCTTCTGCCCACTCTTAAATTGGATTATTTGGGTTTTGAGTGTTGAGTTGTGTAAGTTCTTTATGTAATTTAGATACTAACCTTCTGTGGGATGTGTCATTGCAAATATCTTCTCCCATTCAGTAGGTTGTCTTTTAGTTTGCTGGTTGTTTCCTTTGCTGTGCAGAAGCTTGCTACTTTGATGTAATCCCAGCAGTTTATTTTTGCTTTTGTCTCCCTTGCCTGAAGGGACCTATCTAGAAAAATGTCACTATGACCGATGTCGGAGACATTACTGCCTGTGCACTGTTCTAGGATTTTTATGCTTTTAGGTGTCACATTCAGGTCCTTAGTCCGTTTTGTGTCTTTGTGTCATTTTCAGTTTCTTTCATCAGTGTTTTATAAATTTCAGAGTTGAGAGGTTTCACCTCTTTTTAAAGTTTATTTCTAGATATTTCATTATTTTTGGAGTAGTTATAAATGGGATTGTTTTCTTAATTTCTCTTTCTGCTGCATCATTTCGTGTTTAGAAATGCAGTGGATTTCTGTAAATTGATTTTGTATCTTGCGGCTTTATAGTACCCGGCATACTTACATGAAGAGAAACACCCCTATCAGTTATTAGGTTACCCTAGGTACACGTTATAAGGAGAAGCTGGGTAAATTCTGATTCTTAAGCTTTGTCTGTCAGTTTCCTCAGTAATCTGGTTCTCTAGCATTTGTTGAAGGTGGTGACTAATAAGATTTTATTTGGTTTCTAACGGCGGTGTGAATTCACGGATATAGATATACTTAAAATATTAATCATCATATGATTCTTATTGAAACTTAAAAAGTCCCGTCTTGGCCAACAGGCACCTCTCCAGGTTGGCTCTTGGGCTCTGATATACCCTCAGTAGTCTTTGATGGTTTTGTTACTTTCTGGTAAGAAAAGATACTCCACACTCATTTTGTGTTTTTTTACCACAAAGTTGGAATTAACCATTTCTGAGGATCCCTGTTAATTTTCAGGTCAGTGGGAACTGGTGTTTAGAGAACACAGGTGGGGCCTTTGTCGGAATCTTTGATACTGGGTTGGTTTTCTTTGGTGGAATTCTGGAGCCAAGAAGTCCCCTTCCCCCCAAACGTACGTATGCTTCTGTTGGTTTGGCTTTTGGACACCAGAACACACCATGGGTTTATACTGGTGCTTCCTGCTCAAAGTCAGGACCACAGGGTTTTCCTGACTTCTACACGGGTGCTGTGTCCCATGCTGGAACCCTGTTCCCTGACTGCTGAGTTTGCCCTTCTCTTCTCCTGCGGACGTACAAACAAACGTGTTTGAAAGTGCCTGGAGATAAGGCTTCCCTCTGTGGCTGTACTGCTAGCCCGACTTAACTCTCATTTGTTTCAGCTTTTAGGGATTGCATTTTAGGGTTTATAACCTTGTAAAATATTTACGGGGTTTCGAGGTCTTAATAAGATCTTAATAAGGAATACTCACAGAATTTTTTCCCATGTATGTCCTCTCCACTTCACCTGTAGGTAACCACTTTGTGTGTTCTTAGTTTATCCGTGTACTCAAAAAATACACAAGCAAACGTACTTTTCCCATAACTTTACTTCAGTGAAGATAGCACGTTTCTCCCTTCCATATATTCATCCAGATATAAGAAATAGGAGCGGGTAGTTTTAGGTTTTCTGCGTTACTTATTGTCCATTTTAAGGATTTGGTAGTTGGTGTAAGTGGAAGGTCTTTTCTGTCCCTTTGTTGTTTGTTAAAAATGCTTTTTGCTGGTGTATGAAAATGTGTTTTTTTGATGGACATTTGGGTTCTTTCTACCCTTTTGCTGTTTGCAAGCACTGCTGCTGTGAAGAGGGTGTGCAGACGCATTTGTGGATATTCTCTATCTTCATCTTTGTCTACACCCATGACCTCTTCCAGGTATAGGCTCAAAAGCAGAAGTGCTTGATCCGAGACTCTGTATTTTAACTTTGGCCAACTGCCTTTTCAGGAGAGGAGCCTCCCATGCCCTTGCTGACTCCCACCTGCTTATTGCTGTCATCATTGTAGGTAGCAGGGCGACGTGTCCCCATTTTTACTCTTCTCAGAATATTGTTTTAAATATTTATTTATTTATAACGATTTTATTTATTTTATCTGACATGGATCACAAATAGGCAAAGAGACAGGCACAGAGAGGGGGGTGAAGGAAGGTCCTTGCTGAGCAGAGAGCCCGATGTGGGGCTCGATCCCAGGACCCTGGGATCATGACCTGAGCCAAAGGCAGAGGCTTTAACCCACTGAGCCACCCAGACGCCCCAAAATACATCTTTATTTAAATTGCTATTATTTTTAAAAAAGATTTAAGAGAGAGAGAGTGCTTGTGCCGTGGAGGGGAGTGGGGGTAATGGAGGGCGTGGGAGGAGGGACTGAGGGAGAGGGAGACTCCTCTGAGTCTGCTCCCTGCTGAGCACACCCGACCCAGGCTCTCGATCCCACAACCCTGAGATCATGACCTGAGCTGAAATCAAGAGTTGGCTGCTTAACTGGCTGAGCCCCGCAGGCTCCCTTTGTAATCTTTGTTGTATCAGAAATCTTTGTTGTATCAGATAAATACATCAGTCCTTTTATTGGAATTGTGTTATTTGTATATTAATTTGAGGATCGTAGGCAGATTTTCTATCCATCTCCTTGTCTGGAACATGGAATATGGATTTATAGTTTTCCTGAATGGTTCACACATTATTTATCGATTGTATTCGGATATTTGATGTTCATTGTAACTAGAATTTTAAAAAAGAAGTTTTTGCTCGTACGCGAGAGTGTGAGTGACTTATTGATGTTTACCTAGTACGTGGCTACTTAATGCTTTCACTTCCTAGATTCATGATGTAGAATCTTAGTTTTTAAGAGGATTTGCTGGCTTGGATATTTTTAGAGAAGAGAGTATATAATCTTAGCATGTTAGAGCTGAGCAGAAAATAGTACTGTGACCTGAATAGGCCTTTCAGAAATGGGCACCATCACACAGAACACACAGGAGGGCTGTGTTGTCTAATCAGGCTCTTCTGCAGGTCTGTGTGTCATGGCGCTGACGTCACTCAGAAACTCAGTACTGGAGCGAGGAGAAGCTTGGACAGAGGTGGCCATGAGCCTGCAGCGCTAGCTGCTCTTTGGTGTGTGGTCACGGTCACACAAGAAGGTTACGGTCGCAAGAAGTTCTTCATGGTTTTTGTCCTCCGGAAAAAACAGCCTGGGGTCCCATTTAGACCGAAGCATCATTGCAGGTGGTCGTGAATGTCTTCAGTGTCTCAGACTTGAGAATGTCTGTGCCTCCTGCCTGCCCCTCACTAAGGGTCACCCTCAGGCCCTGGCTCTTGTGGGGAGCCCAGGGAAGTGGTCTTGTCTGATGGACTCTTCTTGGTATTCTTTGACTTTTTTTTTTTCTAACAAACATATTTCTTGTAAACAGGAACTAGGTCTAGAGGCTTTGAACTTACTCAGGCAAAACACCCTTGCAACAATATTAATACTTTATGGGTATTTCGTGTCACATCATGTTAGGGGGCCTCTGTGCTCAGGTTATTTCATTATCAGCATCTCTATGGTTTTTTGTTTGTTTGTTTGTTTATATGGAGGAATGATTAAATATAAACGGACAGTAGCTACATCTTGTGAATATTCTCGTTTTCTATTTGGGGCAGTTGACTAAGATAACGCGAACTGGTCCTTCTGCTTGGGAAACCAAAAAGATCCTGGCAGTTTCTTTTGCTCCTCTGGTTCAGCCCTGTCATTCGGAGTCTGGAAAATCAAGACTCGTCCAGTTACGTAAGTACAAAGACCCTTACTTATCTTTTAGATCTTTTAAAAAATCTCATTAGAATTTGAAGAGAAAGACAAATTGTAAGGAGCCTTTTAATATTAAGGAGCATTTTTCTACCCACTGAAACCTTAAAATGTTGCAAATGATTTTTAGACATTGAAAAAAGTAATAATCTGTTTTCAGCCTCCTTTAGGTTGTTTTTGCCTTCTTTTAAATCTCCAGGAATTCTTGCTGGCCACACCATTGAAGGCGGGAGGCTCTCTTGAGAAGGGTTAGTTCTGCTCTGTGGCGAAGTCTCACAGAGACAGCGTGTTGCCAGCACCGCTGGGCCAGGGGCTCTTGCAGAGTCACGGGACCTCTCCCTCCTCGGGGCTGCCTCGTGGGCACACGCTTCTGGTGGTCTGCTGCTGGGTGGTGGGAGGCTTGCCATGGAGATTCATTTGGCTAGCCCTCTGTCTTCAACTCCTTCAGGACGTGGAATCAGAAAGAGCTGACACAAGGGCCAGCAATATCCATATACTGTTCTATAATTTAAACAGAAATTTACATAGCAATGAGAATTGCTAGTGATTTTATTTAAAATAAAACCATTCAGCATGGATTCTGCATTCTGATCATTTAGAAAATTTGGGAAATGCACAAAAAAGGGGAGAAAATAACCGTCATCTCAAATGCAAAGATAATACATGTTAGCAAATTCCTTCCAGAAAATTTTTTTCTTAAATTTGTGAGGAAATCATTTACCAGACAGTCATGCACTGCCTTGGTCTCCGCTGAGTGGAGGTCACCTGCCATTGACGTGGTCCTTGAAATGTGGTAGTGAGCAGCACGCAACACAGAGAGGGGCTGACAGGGGCCAGGGAGGGTTTGACGGAGGAGGGACCTTTTGGGTGAAAGTGAGTTCTCTGAGGGGAGGAGAAAGGGAGAAAAGGCATGAGCGGAGGCTGATGGGGACTTTCTACATGCATGCCCCTCGGCACGGTCCCAGTGGGAGAGACTAGTCCACTACGTGAGTTAGACTTGTCCTGGAGGCCGTGGGAGCCACCACGTGTGTGAACTAAAACATGTGGTGCTTCTGTCTTCTCGACGATCCTGGTGGCCCGGCGAAGGCTGAGTTTGTCGTGTGTGTGCACTCTGGGCATCTCCCCAGGGGAAGCTGGCATTACTCACAGGCAGCTGCCCAAGTGCCGGAAGGTGAGGCGTAGTCGATGCATCTATGAGGCTTCTCGGGGGTTTGGTTGAAGACAAGTCTCGTAGTGTGAGGACTTGACGGGGTCTGGATAAGAACTGCGACAGCATGGAGGGCACCCTGAGATGTTGGTTTTGAGGCCAGAGCTTAGGAGCAAACGCTGGCTGATGAATAGCCCGGTGATGATGTTTCGGGCTCCGGAAGTGAACGGTTACTTGCACCTTTGTCTTCCTGGGCCAGAGTTTTCTAAAGTAGCGAAAGTGTTTCCATGGAGACGGTGGCCTCTGCAGCCGAAGGGATTCGGGGGCAGGCACAGAAGGTGCTTCTGAGGAAGGACGTGGACCCCGAGCTGTCTGGTATCTCTTGTGGATGTGGGTCTGGGGGCGGTGCTCGGGACCCCGGTCAGGAGTGGAGCAGAGCCCTGGGAGCCACTGCCCGGTCTTTGTTCCTCGAACCACAGCATGGATGTCAAACCAAGGATTGATAGGCACATAGAGTGGGGGAAATGGTAGAAATCAGCCCCTGAGGGAACAGTGCTGGCCGAGGTGGAGAAGGGGCTGGCAGGAGAGACTTGGGCTAAGTTGGTTCCCTTCAAGCGGGACCTTGGGGAGAGCCAGAGAAGGAGTCCGTTCATTGAACTGAAGGGAAAGGCAAGGAAAGGTGGGTGTATTGAGCAGAAGTCATGATTACGGTGTTGCCTAGTGGGGCCCATGCTGGAGCCTGTCCTGGACAGGAGGCCTGGTGTGGACACAGGGAAGAAGGTGCTGAGAGCCTGGGGCTGGGGGCTTCCCTGGGGTCCCATGGAATAGGGGCATTCACGGGATTCTGCGCAGGCCGCTCTGATCTGGGTAATAAATATTATAGACAACCTAAGAACCTTCCCTATATTGTAGATTGTCACCTTTTTGGGAGGGATTTAGGTGCTGGAGCCCTGCATCTTCCTCTCCTGCTCCCCCTGCTGTGATCTCTTTCTCTGTCTTAAAATCTTAAAAATCTTAAAAAAAAAAAAGGAGTTAAGTCCTGGAGGGAAAGAAGTGGTGGTGGCTTTCAGTGTATTGTATTTACATGCACAACCCTTAATTCCTTCCCCTTTAAGAAAAAAGCTCTCCTCTTGCCGTGTGTGTACTGCCTGCATTAACCTGAGCTGGACTTTCATTGCCAGGTTTTATGTCTCCTTGGTATGCTTTGGAGTTTTTGTACGTACTTGGATTTGCTTTTCTCTATTAAAAAAGGAACAAATACTAAATTTGTAAAGTACTGTGAAAATGTAAAGATAGATAATAGAATTCTGGAGACCCACATTCACTGTGTTCCACTGGATGAGATAGAATCCAGGAATGAATACAGTAAACAGAGTCATGAACCCAGGGTTTTCTTCTGCCTCTGATGACACAGACGACCTTGCTTCCTTTACTTACAGGAGTTCGGGTTAGTGTGTTTGAGAAGGACCACAGGTGTGTGCGTTAGAGCTGTCACTGACGTTTGCTGGGAATGCCCCCTACGCGCGTGCTGTAAACACGCCTGCGAATGACAGTGACCAGTGACCGTGGATGCCCACGAGGGGACGGTTTTCCAGAGTTGGGGCTCTGTGCTGTCTGGGTCCCTCACAGACGAGGCTGACGCGTCTTGTTCTTTGCTCGCAGCGCCGCTGGCCGTGCGGAGCCTGCAGGACCTGGCTCGAATCGCCATCCGGGGCGCCATTAAAAAGGTCATCCGTCAGGAGACAGTGAGCAGCAGCGGAAACGGACTGAAGAACACTCCCAGGGCGAAGCGAAGGAGAGTGCGCCGCCGTCGCATGGAGACGATCGTCTTTTTGGACAAAGAGGTATTTGCCAGTCGGATCTCCAGCCCCTCTGACGACAACAGCTGTGAGGACTTGGAAGAGGAGCAGCAGCGGGAGGAGGACAGAGCCCCGCCGGAGGCAAAGCCAGCCCCGCCGGTGAACTTCCTGCGCGAGAAGGTCCTGAGCCTCCCTCTGCCAGATCCCCTGAAATACTACCTGCTCTATTACCGAGAGAAGTAAGTCTTTGGGGACCCAACGAGGTGGAGCCGGAGGCCGTCCTCCCACCCCCACCCCGGGCCCTCGTGGGGTCGCCAGGCACACGCCGTAGGGAAGGAGAGTGCAGTCCTCTCCACTTTTCTGTGTTCAGTTTGTTCTTGGGTTTCCTCTAGAATTCCATTCGTTGGTATCATTTCAGTAAACGTGGTCTTTTGACAAGCGAAGTGCATAGGGGAATGTTTTCTCAAAAGGGTGAGAATCTCCTGGAGAAGGGTGTTGGCTTTTTGCTCTGGTGGAACTCTGACATCTGCACGCAGAGACCCACCCAAGATCCACATGTCTGCATTCCCCTTGAAGCAGGGAAGTTGAAATTATCCCGTGTTGCTCCTAAAATGTGTGAAAGAAAGCACAAGTTTGCAAGTGTGTAACCTTTTTCCCAGAAGTGAGGCACCTGTGTCCAAGTTAGAACTTTATGGTACCAGCCTCTTCAGCACTGGCGCTGATCTCCGCTAACCCTTTTAGTTTTCTGGAGGGGGACCATTATTGAAGAACTCTCCCTAATTTTAAATAAATGTGATTAAATCTTATGTGAGTTGTCGATTATAATTTTAAAGGAGGGAGATTGTCATGGGAGAGGAAGAATAAAAGTATCAAACTGCCAGATGTCTGTCTGGAATCCCAAAGTGATTCGGAATGTTTTCCTGACACCTTTTCTTACCTTCAGAAGAATGAGTGTCAGATAAGCCCTTAGGGAATACTCAAGAATGAAACAAGTGTTGTGTATAATGAGCTACATTACTTTTACCCCAAGGGTAGGGATGACCGTTGACCCAACCTTGAGTATGCTAGTGGGTGTCTAAGGCATGGACATGCTCAGTCCTCAAAACGGGGGAAGTGTTTAAGCTGCAGGAAGTACAGTGGGGACAGTGTTACCGACAGCCTCTGCTTTTTTTTTTTTTTTTTTAACATCAGCTGGCTATTTTTCTGTAATCATATAGGTTTTATCTTTTATAACTCTGGGGGAAAAGACGTGTTAGTTTTCTAATTTTTCTTAATAACAAATATGTGTATTTTAGTAGCTCCATTGCATTAAAGTAATGGTCTGAGCATCAGTGACTTGTGAAATCTACCTTCTTCAGGCCTTTTGGGTTGAGCGCTTTCTGTCATCACCAAGTTCTGAGTCTAGAAGAGAAGGCCATCCTGTCAGATGGTAGAATCTTTTCAAGTTATTGGTCATTCCAAAGAAAAGAATGGTATACAATGTTAGCAAGAAACCCGAACTCAGAGTGCTGATGTTGGATGAGTCGTCTGGAGTTAATGACTAGTTTTATCCCTGAGCCTCTTGGGTTTTGGAAACCTCTTTGTGGTTTTACCAGCTGAACCGAGTAATTTCTCCTTCTTCTTCTTCTTTTTTTTTTTTTTTTTTTTAACTTTTCTTCCTTTTTAAGTAACTATTATTTTTTTCACAGGATACTGTGTGCATGCATAGCTGGGAAAACATGTCTGTTGCCCTAGATGTGAAAATGTAACCCTTTGTAAAGACAGTTACTTCATAGTCGCTTTTAACCTGGCGTTTAACTGAAGGTCAGGCATCCTTGTCTCAGAGGCACGTGGTTTACGCTGACTTGAGATCACTTCCTAGCGTGCCCATCTCCGCTGACCTCATTCTAACTGATACGTAGCAGTCTCTGCAAGCGGGGACATTTGAAGCATAATGTCAAATGCACGATATTTGTGAAATCTGTTACACTAGGTGGCTTGACTAAGGTTTTTAATTGTATGTGATTTTATTTTTTTTTAAACCGCAGTTTCCCTTATGCTAGACTGTAAAAACTTCATAATGCATAAGACATGTTTTTCCCTACATATGTCAAACCTTTCTTAACATTTGTGTTTGTATTTACATGTTGTCAGTTTGTGATGCCTAAACCAGAATTTGGTTAAAAGTATATGTAGATATAATATATGTGAGATAGTTTGGTGTTTATCTTACACACCTAGAGAAGAATTGTAAATGGGTTTTCCTGGACTAAAGTGCTCCTTACCAGAGCCCACGATGACGCACTCCTACTGTCTGCTTCCTGACGGATGGATCATGCGTTACCTGTAGCCTCTGTACTGTAACCGCATTCTAGACAACTGTTGACTTGTATGTTTTGAGGAATGTGTATTTCTGTATGTGATTTTTGTCTTGAAAGTAGGAAAGCCATAGACATGTGCACAGGAAATAGCAAATGTACTAATACCGAGTACGTAACGTAAACACCAACCGTGAGTGTAACGGTGTTTCCGCAAGTCTGGACCTTTCAGGGAATCAATGCCAGAAACTTCTAACAAAAATTTTATTGAGCGGATATACATTGGGTGAACACAGAGGATATCAATAAATATAGTTATGGCACTTGGGCCTTCTTGGCATGGCTTCTGTTTTCTGTGTGGGATTGAAATTCTTGAGTACATATTTTCCAAAAATCTTCAAAAATAAAACTTTGCCTTTATTACAAGCAAGTGTTTTCTCACTGTGTTATTACCTCATCCTGTACCATGCTAATACACTTCGGGAAGACATTGTTATTTTTTTAAAGATTTATGTATTTGAGAGAGAGAGCTCGGGCACGTGCACAAGTCGGGGGAAAGGCAGACGGAGAGGGAGAGAGTCCCTCAGAGTGTGTGCTGAGCACGGAGCCTGATGTGGGGCTTGATTCCACACCACAAGATCACAACCCCAGCCAAAACCCAGAGTCGGGTGCTTAACCGACTGCGTCACCCAGTTGGCATTATTTTTAGCTAAACACATTTTGTTTGGCAGAACAGAAAAGTGGTAGCTCGGGCTCCATGAAAGAATACATGTGAGGGGTCTGTAGTTAGTTTTGGGGCACAGTTTTCCGTTTCTTGAAAATGCTAAAAGATAACTGGGTAACGGTGACATCTTTCATGGCAGCAAGGGGTGAGAGTTAGGTTTCAGGTTGGGTTTGGGCAGTCAGGGACCAGGTGCCAGGGCCATGCTTTAGGATTGGGGCCTAGGCCCAGGGTCTGGGTGAGGGCCAGAGATCAGAAGTAAGGGCCCATGATTGAGGGACAAAGTTAGGGGTAGTGTTTGGGGTCAGACTGGTTGCTGATTGTTTCAGCCCATCTGGACTGCTAAGGCAAAACTGCTGTATTTTGGGTGGCTTAAGAGCAGAAATTCATTTCTCATAGTTGCTGAGGCTGGAAGTCTGAGCTGAGGGTGCTGACATGATCGGCCGAGGGCCCTCTTCATCGTGGCATGCTCCTCATGTTTTCATAGGTCGGGAATAGCTTAGGGTCTTTAGAGGGGAAGTAATCCCATTCATGAGGACTCCACCCTTATCACCTAATCACCTCCCCGAGGCACCCTGTTCCAGCATCATCATATCCGGCATTGGGAATCGAACATGTGAACTTGGGGGGAAAGCAAACATTCAGACCATAGCACTGGACCTTTTTTGTATTAACCTTTACTTTTTAATAAATCCCTATATTTTCCCAAAGTACTGGAATGATGGGCTCTATTTCAATTGGAACTTGCTAATTATGGCACTGAATAATCAGAACACTGAATTTCAGGGATTCATTGGATGTTCCCCGAGGGGCTAAACCGTGAGTGGGATGTATTCTGTGCTGGAGCCTAGTGGGCAGCAGGGTGCCCCCTACCCTGGCTTTCTGACCTGAGGGACAGCATGACTCCTGGCCTCGGAGTCAGCCCCATACCTCGATGAGGACGTGAGTGGGCTTGAGGATACACATGCAGCTTCCGGGCAATTTGGGGGCAGTGAGGACAAAGCTAGGAGATGGCTTCTGTTGACATCCCCAATGAACTTTAGCTTAGAACAGCCTTCCCCCACTTCCCCCTCCTAAAACCTAGTAAAAGCAGACTTTCGCTTAGTCTCTTTGAATGTTCCTGTGGTTCACCATAGCTCACTCGTCCCAGATTGCAATTCTGCTATTCCCAAATAAACTCATTTTATTGCGAACATAGTTGATATTTTACCTTTACATTGAGAGTTTTTATGTGGAACTGTCTGTATGCATATTAAGCTGAAGAGTTGATACAGGTGTCTCTAACCGGAATACTGTCATCTCCCTTTGCTCATCGGTGACGTAGCACTCTAGCAGTGATGGAGCGGACTCCCATTATTTGTCACTTGCTCCATTCCATAGAACAGATGTAAGCACTTCAGCATCGTTGGCTACCGCCATCACGGGAAGGGACTTTATAAAACAGGGTCCACTGTTTATGTGACTTCAGTCTACATGTTCCGTTTCTGGAGTGCTTAGGTCAGCACCTTGTGCCCCACCAGCTACAGTGAGTTTCTCCATACATTTCTTTTCTTTTCTTTTTTTTTTTTAAAAGATTTTATTTATTTATTTGACAGAGAGAGATCACAAGTAGGCAGAGAGGCAGGCAGAGAGAGAGAGGGGGAAGCAGGCTCCCCGCAGAGCAGAGAGCCCGATGCGGGGCTCAATCCCTGGACCCTGAGATCATGACCTGAGCCGAAGGCAGAGGCTTAACCCACTGAGCCACCCAGGTGCCCCTCTCCATACATTTCTAATACGGTTAGATTATCAGTCATATTCTGTATTCTATCCTGTGACATTCCCACATCCTAAATAATTCAATTTGAATAATTATGATGTACTCTTAGGCTATAAAGAACCTATGAGTTGTGACAAATGCATGGTGGTGGGTGTTCATCACTGAAGTATGGCATGGAGAACTTCAAACCCTAACCATGATCCATTTATCGTCTCTGTAGTTTTGCCTTTTCCAGAATGTTCTATAAATGGGGCCATGCAGTGTGTAGTCTTTTCAGACTGGATTCTTCACTTGGCAAAATGCGTGCAAAGTTCACCCACGTCTTGTAGGGGTCGATGGTTCATTCCTTTCTCCTGCTGAATAGTATTGCATGTATAGGTGACTAAAAATTATTTTTCCTTTATTCTTCTAGGTTCTTGGCTGAGACCGCTCCTATCAGTAAAAGATGAACAGGAGAAAACAGAAGTTTAATAATGTGTACACATCTTGTGTACATGGGAGATACGCAGGAAAACTGACTAGCTCCCTGAAATGGCCCAAGTCATCACTTTAAATACCATCTTCAGCTAAAGACAAAGGTTTTGGGCGGTGAGAAGGCCAGTCAAGGGAGGTTATCAGACCAAGGACAGCACATAAGGGTAAGGTTGCTGTGCAGGACTAAGTTCAGGCCTTCTCCACTGATATGAGTTTCTTGAGATTGGGTCAGCCTTCTGTTTCTGGTGCAGAGAGGGGGTACCCTTACAGATGGAGATTTCCTTTATAACTAAATTCTGCTCACTATAGGACAGCTTCTCCTTGGTTTTTAGAGAGTCTCTTTTGCCATTTCTTTTTTTTTCTTATTTTAAAAAAAGATTTATTTATTCATTTGAAAGAGAGAGAGAATGAGAGCGCACAAGTGGGGGAGCGGCAGGTAGAGGGAGATGGAGAAGCAGGCTCCCTGCTGAGCTGGGAGCCGGACACGGGGCTTGATCCCAGGACCTGGAGATCAAAACCTGAGCCGAAGGCAGATGCCTAACCATCTGAGCCACCCAGGTGCCCCTCTTTTTTTTTTTTTTTTTTAAAGGTGATTTACTTATTTGTCAGAGAGAGAGAGAGAGTGGAGAGTGCGAGAGCATAAGCACAGGGAGGGCAGGCAGAGAAGCAGGCTGCCCGCTGAGCAGAGATCTCTATGTGTTGCGGGGCTCCATCCTAGAACCCTGGAATCATGACCTGAGCAGAAGGCAGCCGCTCCACCGACTGAGCCCCTCGGCCACCCCTGTCTCCTGCTGCTTAAAATTAACCAGACCCACGTAACCCTTGTGTTAATGAGACATGCTGCGAGGGGGAGTGTTCTGCTTCCTTCTCATAGATGCGCCACAGTTTGAATACAGGCTTATCTGCTGAAGGACATCCTGATTTCTTTAAAATTTTAGCCATTAGGAATAGAGCTGCTGTGCATAGCTGAGTGAGTTTGTGTTTGGAAACAGTTTTCCAAAGCAGTTACCTAAAGAGCTGAAGTGTGATGATGGTGGGATCCTAAATGAGACTTGTTTAGCTTTGGGGAAAAAAATGCCAAACTGCCTTCGCTAACCCTTAAAAATGGAATTGCCAATTATTTTACCAGCAAGAATGGATTTATTTGGGAGTAGTTGAGAATTTCAATCCAGGACAAGCAGGCTTAGGTGAATGTTAGGGCCGATTTAATGTTAAACCTGTTTTACTATTAGGGCCTGCTTAGCCAGAGTGACTCCATATTGCCTGGGTAGCCATATTGTTGTTTACATCTAGGGACTTCATTCTGGGAATAAACGCCCCAGCAGTTCCTGGTTTCGGTTCCGGTATCGGTTCGGGAGTAAACGCCTCAACAGTAGAAGCCCCGTACCCTGGGTCTGCGGTGATGCTCTATAAAACCAGCCTGTGAGATCGGGACGGGTCGCCCTCTTCGGAGGCGGCCCTGACCGGTCAGTCTGGTTTCTGATGCCTGGCATAAAAATAAAGCTTTGCCGTACTTTCAGTGTGCACCAGTCTCGCTCCTTTGATACGGACCCCAGCAGTGAAACCAGAGACAAGTACGGGAACAAAGCAGAGCATCGTGCTCTTTCCTAGAGGAGCGGCGGACGTTAACTCGGGCTGTCCTAAACCGGAAGTCCACTGGAGTAATGGGGCGGGGCTCATGTGTCCTGGCTTCTCATTGGCTGAGCTGTTGCCTGGAGGGGGGAACCGTTCTTCTTCCTTCCGGGGTAAGAACGGGGCCGACTGGGTGAGGTCTCCGTCTTCCTGCCCGGCCTGCGGTCGGGCCCACTTGGTCTGTGAGAACTTCCCGGAAGGAACCCTCGAGACTCCGTTTTCGTGAGATTTCCCACCACCGAGTCTCACTCCGCTCCGGCCAGGCGTCTGTCCGGATCTCTCCCCATTTCCGTTGAGGCTGCATGCTTGCGGATCGTCGATTCGGAGAGTTCTCCGAGTTCTGCGCGTACTTGGCAGATCCACTGCCAGACGCGCGCGTTCCTCAGACCTTCCCCCGGGCTGCGGGCTCGGTCCTTCACAGAGCTGTGTGGGATTCGGTTTCGGTGCGCGCCACGCTCGCCGCCACGCCCAAGGCCACGTAGATTTTATGTTTTCTTTGTGATATTCCAGTAGTTTTGCGCTTTAAATTTATCTGCCGTTTCTAGTGAGCTTTGGTGTCAGTGGTAACATCGGGCTTCGATTTCACTGCAGTGCGTCGCGTGGCTGTTAAGTATTTCTGGAGAGGCCGGGGGTACTGGGCTCCATTTCGGAGTGAATTTTCAGAAGTGAATGGTTCAGTCTGACTGGAGAAGCCGCGCGAGTTCCGCACTTTCCTCCACCGCCCGCAGGGGTTTCCCGACCCAAGGGAGGCGGGCTCCGGCGGCCCCTCCTTTCGGTCTGCACCCCGGGTTCTGCCTCCTCAGGTCCCGCGGTGGAGCAGGTGGGGCCGCGTCCACGCCGACAGGACCCGCCGTGGAGGGTGTGGGG
>ML110507.1:0-18769 GCA_003697995.1 Taxidea taxus jeffersonii
TCAGATGACTAAGACAGGGTTCTCTTTGGATTAAAAGTCCTGGAATTTACTGCTTCTCTTTTCCTTGAGAAAAATTCTCAACATCACAATTGATAAGCAAAGGTGGAGTACGAAAATGGTATACACATCTTCCTCAACTTATAATGGGGTCATGTCCCCATAAACCCAGCATAAGTTGAAAATATCTTAAATCAAAAATATACTTACTACGGCTAACTTGCCCAGCACCAGAGCCGAGCCTAGCCTAACTCAAGCATGCTCAGACATTAGCCTCCATTAGGCACCGTCATCCAACACAAAGCCTCGTTTATAATGAAATGTTGAAAATCTCATATAATGAACCGAAGACTGTACTGAAAGTGAACGACGGAATGATTGCCCGTGTAGTAGTGGTTTACCCTTGTGAGGTCGTGACTGACAGGGCTTCAGCTGCCCCTGTCCAGCCGGCATCACAAGACGGTCATCCCCGGTGTCCTTAGCCCAGGGAAAGATCCAGGTCAAGATCCATCGTCAAGTCAGAGAGTTGTCGGTCGAGCCGCCGTAAGTCGGGGACCATCTGTAATTGATTTTAGAGCGTATTCTCCACGTGCCAAACTTCTGGCAAAATTGACCTACGGATTTCAAAATGTTGGAAGACCTTTCCATGTGCTTGTTTTTCCTTTCTGCCATTTTCACTGCAATTCCTTACTTAGTCCTGTAAAGGTGTGGAATACTAACTAGCAGATGTGGGGAAGGTGACATTCCCACAGAGGTGTTTGTTCCAGATCTGTGAAGGTCACAGGCACCAGAAGGAGCTGGAAAACATGATTCTTATGGCCCATCATGTGGCCCATTTCCATTACTTTTCCTCATGAAACATTGCGATGTTCTGAATCCTGGTACCTCCCATTGACTGGACTAGGGGTCACAACCACAGCAAATGGGAGAGCAAAATGTTGTCCTACAGGTAGTGACAAAATTTTATTAGCTCTTCAGTGTTAGTGTATGGCCATAGCGCTGTATTTGACAAATCAATGCTTTAGCCAAAAGTTGAACGGCCACCCTTTTCCGCAGCTTCCACTGTTTCGTCTGCATAGAATTTTCCTGAACTACAAGCAAAAATGTATTTCGTCAAATGTCACAAAGTGGAAATGTTGCTAACTTAGATGTGTTACATATTTTGTGTTTTTTACTTCCCATACTCTCAAAAGCTGCCGCTATAAAGCTGTATGGCTGTGTTGACAGCATGTGGTGTTCTTTGCAAAAGCAATTCTAGGAGAGCCAGCGTCTACCACAGACTCCTCACATCCCCACTCCAGGGTCGTCAGCAAAAAGCAAAAAAAGAAAAAAAAAAAAAAGGCAATTTGTGTGTTGTGTTTTTTCAAAAAGATAAAAGGGGATGGAAATCAGACCTGGCCGTTAGTCACTAGTGTGTAGTACTGTGATCTGAAGTAGGAAATTTAACTCACATAGAATAATTGTGGTGCTTGAAGCAGCTACTTTTTCTTTTTGCTGTGAAGATCATGGATTTGGAATGTCCTCACGAGGTGGGCCCAAGACGGTGACCATGAACTTCATGTCTTAGTGCCCACCCTCCATCTGAACCCAAAGATTAAAAAGGCAGTAAGCTTCATGTTTAGACCTAAGCTTAAAAATATCCTTCCCCTCCCCACCCCTAAGACTGAGTTGGGCGGAGGATACATCCTCTTCCAAAAAGGTACAGCTTGAATTATAAAATGGATCACTAAATTTGGCAATGTAACTTTCTGCATGAGTGGAAATGTGTGTCAAGTACTTTTCCAAAAAGCATGATTATGACAAAAATGTCCTTTTGCCTCAGATCTTGCTAACTAACCCCAAAGGGTATTTCACTATTGCAAGCATTACATACATAAATTCCAAAATGGGATGAATTCTACAACTCCCTTAGAATTAAAGAGATACAGGAGGTAGAGATTTAACTATGGTTCTGTCGAATCATGGGAAGATGATATTTTAAGGAAATTGGTAAGCAGAATATCTTGCCTTATGACCCTCATTACAAGCAGAGATGGATCTAATAATTCCAAAATCCTTCCACTAAGAGCTCTGATGAGACTGAAGTATGATCACCCCTTACCAGGAAGCTTTGATCTAAGACTCATCAGAGTGTAGCTAAAAAATTTCCATCAGATACATTCTCTATGGCCCAGGCTAGATTATGAAGGCCCTTCCCATTCAAAACGCATCTCTATAAGAAGGTTTAAAAACAAAACAAAAACAAAAAAGAAACCACCAACTCAGTGTGGGAATTTCCTGGTCAGGAAAACAATTTCCTCTTTTTCCAAATTGGAATCAAGATAGATTTTAAATTTCCCATTCTTCACACACATTTCTAATTGATACAGAACACGTAATTGGTAAAGTCCGTGTCGCCCTAGAAATAGGGTAAATATAAGCAGTTAGAGGGAAAACTGGCTTGTTCTCCTGACCCGAACTCAAAAGATCTGAGTAATTGTTTACCTCCATTTCTGCACGGATGAATTTAAAAACAGATTTCATTTTGTTCTGTTTATTTTGGGAAGGTGCGTGGGGTGGGGGGAGGTGGTTTTTTCGTGATTCATATCTCCAACCCATTCCACTCTCAACTTTTATTTGATGTGTTCAAAGCTGGAAAAAAAAAAAAAGGCAGAACTGAACACTTAATTTGACATGAAGCTGAAGGAGGGAGCAAGCCAGAGGAGAGTTTGAATAAAGCATGGCCTTGGCTTCATACCACACTTTTTGTGCCTTGTATTATCAATGTAAAATTCTGAATGTTGTACAGTAAATACTTGGATGGACTTCTTAGAAAAGGCTGCACTGGCTTCTTTTTCAGCACATGTACATATCTATAAATATATATACATATATATTTGGTAATGCCAAACAGCTGTGTTATATTGTACTGAACAAAATGGACCGTTTGGATGTTTTATGTAGAGTTTGCAAAAAAAAAAAAAAAAAAAAAAAAACAAAAACAAAAAAACAAACAAAAAAAACAAAACTGGATGGTTACCGACTTTTCAAGATAAATGTACAGACGTAAATTATCGCATACCAGTTATTTATGAATAAAGAGTCTTTTATTGACATTTTAGGATACTCCATGAGTGGAAATTTGAAATCTCAAGGAGGAGCCTGTCTGTGCACTTCCTGCCACAACCTGGAAGGCACTGGAATTCCCTCCACATTGAGGACAGTTTCCAAATACCTATTAAGGGATTGAACCTAATTTCTCCTTGTGGCCTCAAGAAAGAGGTACTATGAGGCTACTGGAAACAAAGATGAGATCATCGCCTACCATTCTCAACCCAACCACCATGCACACAGACACAACGACTCCTAGGACATAGTTTTACAAACTGAGAGAATCCCAACCAGACCATTATTGGGATACCATTCACCTTCGTCCTCAAAATGCTTGGGTTACTTTTTCTTTTCTTTTCTTTTTTTTCCCAACACACACGAAATTTTCTGCTTCTCCACAGGCAAAATGTTACAAAAATAAGTACAATGTTGCACATTTCAGATATGGCTTCACTGACTGAATGTTTAAATTGTTTTAAAAATGCTGAACGCTCCCAAGATACCAAGAATTTAATCATAACTCTTTAGAGCGGATCAGAGTCCCTTTAAACAGTGTGACCCAAAGATGGTTTCTGATTTAAGTGAGTCATAAATTAAAAGTAGGTCACAAATTGGTTTAAAACCAGTATTTTCCAAAATCCATCTTTAAACAAAATACGATTTCCGTAATAAAATAAAAGGTTTTAGACCCTCATCCTGACTCATCAAATTAAGTTTGGAAAACTATGGCATAAAATGAAATCACATTCTCTAGATTTCTGAAAACCTTTAAGGGTATAATGTTTCTAATGTACATGATAGATCTCTAAAAGAGGAGTATATGCAACATTTTCTAAATGTTTGGACCATGTGATTCTTTTTATGGATTATTTTATAGGACTAGGAGGGATGGTAATCCTCCACAAAGTGGCTGTGAGTGGTTCCAGTGCTTTAAAGCTAATTAGTATATATTTAAGTTACTGATAGAATGAGAATTGGTTTTAATTAACTAGGTAAATCAATAGATTAGGCAGAATCAAACCAAAAATTCCAGAACTATTTTCATAGAGCAAACAAATCCAGTCTGCATCGGTCAACTATAAAGAATGCTGTGACTGGCAGAGAGATTCATACAGATTAGCTCATTTTGATAAAAATAGAACATATCAGCTGCAGTCTGTAATCCACTGTCCCAAATATTTAAGTTTTGTCTTAAAAATATTTTATCTACCTAGTAACTGATTCTGAGTGGATTAAGCTACTTTGGGCTAATGTTTGTTCTCCGTAGTCAATACTTACTAGAATTTGATCAAATTTATTCTGATAGGGTTATTTATTCATTCAAAAATATTTATTTTGGGGCACCTGGGTGGCTCAGTGGGTTAGGCCTCTGCCTTCGGCTCAGGTCATGGTCTCAGGATCCTGGGATTGAGCCCCGCATCGGGATCTCTGCTCCGCGGGGATCCTGCTTCCTCCTCTCTCTGCCTGCCTCTCTGCCTACTTGTGATCTCTCTCTCTCTGTCAAATAAATAAAATCTTTAAGAAAATATATTTATTTAGATTGCCATATGATACCAAAGCCTGGTTCAAATCCTGCCCGTGTCACTTAGCATTTAATATCAGACAAAATACTTAATGTTTCTACTTTATAATACAGGAATGATAGAATTTTAGATTCTTTACAACATGTGAAGATTAAGTGAAAAAAAAAATGTAAAGGCCTTAGCACACTATATGGTACTTAGTAAGCAACTAATGAGGGTTCATTTTTACCTTATTAGAAAGGCAGTAAGCATGGTAGTTACCAAAATGTGTTTGAGATTAACACAGGCTAAGTAGTAATCCTGAGTCTGCCATTCTCTGGGCACATGATCTTGGCCAAGAAACTATCTTTAAAAGAAGATAATCTTATCAAGCTTACTAGATACAAAATAAATGTTCAAGAAATCGTATAATGACTAAGCACATCTCTAGCTATCTCTAGCTTGCCCTGGTTCTGAACAGAAACGTCCTAGAGTGTTCATTATATAAGCATAACAATGTGACAAGAGGGGCAAAGATGTACTCAATTTTAATCTTTCTGATAGCTAGCTGAACGTTATTTAAGGCAAATAAATAAAAGTCATACAACCCCTGAAATAAGTTAAATATTTTGTTTTTCAAATATAAAGGTTAATGCTTAATACTAAACTTTAAATACTCTAATAAGGTCCATTATACTCACCCACCTAAAATGATTTTAGAAGTCAGATGATGGGGCAAATACATTTAAAATGCATCACTAAGACAAATAACATTATTTAAAATAGTGATTTTGCAAAAAAAAATAAAAATAAAAATAAAATGTGATTTTTCATAGAGTAGATGCCCCATCAATGAAGGGACCCATTTTCTGGTTTTCAGACAACACAAAGGCCTTAAAGTCTTAAGAGTATATACACAAATTAAAGAGTTACCTGGGCCTTATTACTACCTCCTTGCTAGACCCTCTCCAACAAAGCAGGCATTCATAAAAAACAAAACAAACAAACCACACACACACACCCGACTCAGCTTCACAAAGCTTAGGCTCTCTGTATCGAGGTTGTCTTACCATCAAATAAGCACTGTGAAAGAGATGAGCACAAATTGTTAAGGGAGAATGAAGGAGAGGTGAGACCAGGTTGTGTTGTGTGAGGGAAAGTAATATGGACACGTGTTGACTGGCTAAGATGTAAAGATGATATACTAACATAGCTATCTCTATGATAACACTCTGCAACGAGCCCCGTAATCTGTGGCTTAAAAGGAACCATTTATTATTCTTACAGAGTTATGGATCGGTAGGAACTTCCTCCTTGGCTATCTCAGCTGAACTCATACCTGTATGTGCTGTATGTTCACTGGGCTGGCTCTTTCAGACCAGGTTCCTTACATGGCAGGGGGACCTTGGCTAGGGCAGTAGGGCTAAGCTCTTCCCCCTAGGTCTTAGGATGCAGTAGGTTCAGCTAGTATGTTCTCATAGTAAAGGCAGAGGAAGAAAAGCATTGTAGAGGTTTTTGAAGAATAGGCTTGGAACACCATCATTTCTGTGATATTTCATTGGTCCACATAACTCATAAGAGTAGAGCATTCAAGACAGAAATAGAATCCAACTCTTGATGGGAACTTTTGCAAAAATCACAGTGCTTTAAAGGGTATGGATGCGGGAAGGGTGGAAAATTTGGGTCATGTTTTCAATTTAGGCATCAGAAAGGAGTAAGAATCTGTCAGACAAAAATAAAGGAGGAAAACCTTCAAATGGGAATATTATCATAGATAAATTTATAAGTATTTTATTCAGGAGGGGCTACCATACTGCTTTTCATGCTTCTGGTCTTTATGATCCACTGGATCGTCTATGCTATGTTATTAGGTACTGATTAGGTACTAATCCTACATTTAGCCATGTTTGGGAAAAGCGGCCTTAATCACATTGCAAGGGCTTCTTTATTGTAAGAACTCTCAAAGGTTTTTACATAATGAAGGTAGTCAATACTTTTGGAATACTTTCAATCTGCTAGGCACTTTATACAGAATCGCTCATTTAATCCCCTAGCAACAATATGAAGTCAGTACTATTATTAGTCACATTTTGTAAATAGGAAAGCTGAAAAAAGAATTATGCTAATATGAATTTTTAATCACTCAACCAAGGCTACAACATTGTAGACAACAATGTCTATAACATTTTCCAAATATTTGTCACTTACTCCTACTTAACGAGCATGTAGTAACATCTCACAGTTAATATCCTGGGATCCACTTTTTAACAACGTAGAAGAGATAAATTGGGTCTTCAATCCTAAATTAATTCAGTCTAGATTTACTTCAACTTTTTCTCATCTACCAACCCATTTCTTTGCACTTTGCAAAATCTCTCATCTCTAAGCATATGCTAAGCCCATGGCAACCTTTTTAACATTTTAATTCTTGGCTATGAATGATTTCCTCTA
Source organism: Taxidea taxus jeffersonii (assembly GCA_003697995.1). Classification (NCBI taxonomy): domain Eukaryota; kingdom Metazoa; phylum Chordata; class Mammalia; order Carnivora; family Mustelidae; genus Taxidea; species Taxidea taxus. Next base: position 7,041 of record ML110507.1, read on the forward strand.
TAATTAAAAAGGCACACTTAAAACTGATAAGAATGAGTTGTAAATATTTTGTTCCACTTCCTAAAGACAGCTTTAAAAGCTGGAGGCATCTGTCCAATGAAATGACTTGTATCAAATAACCTCGCTTTCTCTAAGCTCAGAGAAAAATTCAACACATCCATCCTCTTAAAGGGGTGAGTGTTGGGTGTCTAGCCATGAGAAAGATGCTGTGCAGTGAATAGAGCCCAGAGCAGGTTAAGAAGGCATTAAGTAATGGGAAGAAAGGAGTGCTCTATCTTAGCTATCATGCCTGCCGGTGGAGTCTCAGACAATCCATTTTACTTTTTGAGACCCAATTTCCTCATCTGTAAATTCAGCATCATGCATATCCTGTCCCACTTTATCAGTCCATAGCCAAAAGAAAACAATGGGATCAAAATAGGAGACCAAACTGTTAGACACACAGGTAAAAAAAAGTGTAAATGACCAAGACTCGTTCATCTCCTCGGATCCCTAGCTTGAATAATTTGGTTAGGGTACCCAGAGAAACAGAGATGGTCTCTTCTCCCAGCATATGAGCTCTAAACATCCACATACTTTGAGAAAGATCATCGATAGGAGTGTGCTCTTGACAACATCAAAAGTGAAAAATTATATAAAATGCTTAGGCCAACAACTGACTTATCATCACCAGAAGAACTTAAGAGTTAACACTTCTGGGGGTACCTAGAGGAATAAATCGGCAGTCACCTCTTGATTTCGGCTCAAGTAATGATCTCAGGGTCTTGAGATCCAGCCCCACGTCGGGCTCAGCTCTGGGCATAGAGCCTGGTTAAGATTCTCTCCCTCGCCTCCCACCCCTCCCCCACCCCTCTCCCTCTAATAAAAAAAAATAATAATAATACTTCTGGCTCTTATGGGCCCCAACTATCATTTCTTTGTATCATGCTTTATATTTTAGCAAAAATGGGGACAATTTACTGTTCAAGTGTGCCTCCTTTTGACTTGCTACTTTACCCAGGTATTGAGTTTATTTAAAAAATAATAGTTATTGTCTTCATTGGGGGAAGCACTCAAAGAATGGGAATACAGCGGTGAACAAAAGTCACCCCACTCACAGATTTCATTCATTCTGAAGGGGGGCAGAGAGTAAAGACTAAAGGAAAATATAGAGTCAGACAAAGAAAGGAAGAATGGGGTTTCTGGGGGTGTGATTTGGGTTGTATTTTTCAATAGGGTTGTCAGGCAAAAATCTTACTGAGACCGGCGCTATTGACATTGGGAGCTGGATAATTCTCTGTTGTGGGGGGCTTCCTCTGCACTTCCTAGGATATTTTGCAGCCTTCCTGGCCTGTACCCATGAAATGTCAATAGTCCCTACCAACGATGACAAGCAAAAACATCTCTAGACATTCCTAAGCATCCTCTAGGGAGTAGCCACAACTGAGAACCACTGGTTTATATGTGTTGATTAGTCATAGTAAGTAGCTGAGCTAGGATCAAAAATGAAAATCACTGGAGTTTCAAAATTCAAGGAATTAGAATAGGGAGATGGAGGAATCATCTATATGCACCCTCAAATCCCCAAAATTTAAATGGGAATGTTGCATAGAATGACAGAAGCTAATGCCTCAGTGAGTAACAGGAATTGACTTGGGCATCCGTCGATTATTACAACCATCAGAGATGGTAGCTGGTATGCTTTCAAAATAGGGTATCAAAACATGGAAAATATTAGGGAGAAGAGATATGGTCTGGACATGCCCAGGAGCAGGAAAGACAACTCCTACCGCACCTGGGGTGATACAGAAAGTATAGGAGAGAAAATAGTAATCAGGTTAAAGATAGCAGTGGAAGGAGTTTAAGAGCCAGTTTTCACTAACAGCAAGAGAAAGGAAATGTTCAGCAGTGCAATTCTCCGAGGAGAAAAAATTTTTCCTCTACTCTTGTTGGGTCTTTGGCTAGGCCTAACAATTAAATGGACACAAAACACATGAACAGGAGAAAGGCATACACCTTCTATTGAATTTGCACATATACAGGGGGAGTCTTCACAAGAAAATGAAGGGACCAGAGCAGGAGACTTTTATACCTTTTAGACAAAGAAACACTATATTGGTGAAAAATCAGTAAGACAAAGAGTAAATGGTGAAGAAGTAACGGAGCTTATTCACACAACTTTCTCGGCCCTACATTCCCTGTCTCTGGGGATAGGGATGTCCCCCTCCCCCCAGTACAGGGGGAATACCTTCCACATGGAGATTTAGCTCCCACTTTCAGGGAAGAATGGGAAGAGGGGAGGTCACAGTGACCTTCCTTTTTCTGTCATTTTCTCACACTCCTGGAGCTTAAAATATTCAATATACCAAAGTGCCATAAGCACCAGGGAAGGGTTTCACAAATTGGGAAAGTGGGAAATGGAGCAGATGTACAACCCCTTAGGAGGATCATGATCTATTGGATGGGAGATATGGACATCCTCTGGTGACTGACCTCAGCAGGGATAAAGGACACAATAGAGTAGTCATTAAAACTGAAGAGACTAAGGAACTGATTGACTAAAAGCCCATTCAGTTCATCCACTTATTCATACATTTAGACATTATCTGTTTTGTGTCTAGAAACTTTCTTCCAAGTCCTGTGAAGTAGGTAATCATATGCTTCTTCAAACCAAAAAGTAGAAGGGAACTGCAGTGCTTAGCCAAAAATTACTAAACTAGTTGGTGGCAGAGTTTAAATCAGGTTTTCTTCTGGGGTGCTATTTCTAGAAAACAAAGTTTTTGATTTGGGTTTTCACTTTTTTTAGCCACACTCTATAGAGAACAGAAAGTCTTAGTTCAAGGGCAGAATGCAAAACTTCTTGACACAAGGGATCACCCAGGCACACATCTAAAGAATTCTACCAACTGCAGCTTCTGAAGTCTGCAAGGCTGACCTCCTGCATTGGCTTCCCATCCATCGCGGCTTGCTACAGGCTTCTGGGAGCCCAGTGCTTCTGTTTAAGGGAGAAATCAGCAGCCCTGACAGATTGGAAACCATCAGAAGACACTAGAGTTGGTCGAGACACTGTAGCACCTTCCAGAAGCTTCCATCAGAACAAATGAATGCTTTAAAAAAGAAAAAAGGAATGCTTTGGAAGAGAGCCTATTTTTATATCTGAAAGATTTTTTTGTAGTGAATATATGAATACATTGATATAATTCTTTATATTGCTTAACGAATGTGTTTTTCAGGGAGTTAAAAACAGCTATCATGTGAACAAAAACTGAATATATGTCAACAATATACTTAACTCATTAATGAAGAAACTGGTTAGCGTTAGTCCACAGAAGAATTTGAAGAACACATTCACATGTGCACACACGTAGACATACAGGTACATATCTATGGGAATTCTGAAATAGAAATGCTAATAAAGAAAAAAACTGGTTAATATCTTAGATGTCCTATAGGATATTGGGCAATTTCATAATATTAACCTATATTTTAACATCCTGTTATATGATAAAAATATAGTATTTGAAATTGTCTTTTCTACTCAGTTATATCTGGATAATATTCATTTGCATGACTTACAGTTTTCTATAGTTTCTCTTCTCCCTCTACAGACCTGTAATGTAAGCAAGCCAACAGAGGTCAAAGGAGGACCCCTACAGAATCAAACAGTCCCCCGACGGCCAGTTCAACAACACCCAACACTTCCCTGAAAAGGCACTCAGTACTTTTTGCCGTGTTCAAGTCTCTGACAAGTTGTTCTCGACAATACTCAGCGTGTCTGGAAAATCTCCTGGGAGACTTTTATTTGTGCAGCATCTCTCAACAACTTTACAAGTCACTACTGTGCTTTGTGTTTTTTTTTTCCTTCTGTTACCCCAAGAATTGGCAGGTCTATTTCCTTTCTTTGCCACCAACATCAGTAACTCCACATGTGAAACCACTAGGGGAAGACAGAAGTCACATGGCCTCTCCTACCACATCTCCATCCTTGCCGAAATCTAAGCTGTTGCCAATTCTGCACTTGAGGACTGTTTTTTCATAGTTAATATAAAGTAGTGAGCCTGTTGGGGAGAAGGGGGAAGGTAAAAAGTCTGTTTTTATGTGTGAGGCTTCATCCATCATTGACACGTACCAATATTCCTCTTTTTCTTGCTTTCCTGCCCCCTCCCATTTTCAATACAATTAGACTCAGGGGGACTGGATATGGTCTTCAAAAATTTGAAAGTCTGTCATGGAAGACAGATCACACTTGTTCCGCCTGGTCCCAAGAGGTAGACCTAGGGCCAAGTCTACAGAAACAACAAGGAGACTTCCCTTCCCCGCTCTTCCATAAGGGGGGCATAATTTTCACAGAGCTGTTCAAATCTGGGATAAGCTTTTTTTTTAAGATTTTGTTTATTTATTTGACAGACAGAGATTACAAGTAGACAGAGAGAGGTAGGCAGAGAGAGAGAGAGGGGGAAGCAGGCTCCCCGCTGAGCAGAGAGCCCAATACGGGGCTAGATCCCAGGACCCTGAGATCATGACCCGAGCCAAAGGCAGAGGCTTTAACCCACTAAGCCACCCAGGCGCCCCTGGGATAAGCTTTTAATGAAACTTAAGAGCTTCTGGTCATTTTGATCCATGACTTTCATTGAAGCCTATGAACAGTGCCCACGTTCCTTTATTGACAATTTTTTTTTTTTCTAGTTTTGGTTAAGTCCTTCCCTCCTAAGGCATCATCGAGACTTTTTTTCTCCTTCCCTTCAAACTGAGATTCTTGGTTCCTCCCACTAACCAGATCTTCATTCCCTAGTTTAGGGATGAGCACACGGTTTGGGTAGAGCCAGAGTATAAACATTAGGGGGTATAAGGTCTCCACTGAAACTGCTCGACTTGCCACTGTAACAAGAAAGCAGTCACAGACCATATATGTAAACTAACGAGTGTGCAATAAAACTTTATTTATAGATGCTGAAATTTGATTTCCACATAATTTTTATAGGTCACTTAACACCAATCTTGATTTTTTTTTCAAGCCTTTTAAAATGTTAAGACTATTCTTAGCTCACATAAGCAGGTAGCAGCCTGGGTTTCGAGGGCCATAGTTTGCCAGTCTCTGCTCTAACCTTTCATTACCTTCGGGAGGGACAACTTGTCCAAAGAACGGAAGTAGATTCATTCATGTCTCAAGCTGTAAATTTGAGACGTCTCAGATTGCAAATCTGCTGAGGACTGGGGAAAGGAAGTCTTCTGTGTGTTAATGTTTTTTGTATCTAAGTGGGCAGTTTTAAAAAATGGTTTTCATTTGAAGATACAACAAAGGGGTATGTGTTTTGTGTGCGCGTGTGTGTGTGTGTGTGTGTGTGTGTGTTTTGAACGTAGTATCTAGAGTAAAAGTCAGAAACTCAATTAGGGAATTAGAAAGAAGAACTGTATTTATTAACAAAACTCTTTTCTGTGACTGACCCCAACTCTGGAGTGGTAGTTCTATACTTGTCAGAGAGCTTCTTGGGGATAAACTATTCTGTGGTCTGCCTCATAATAAAGTTTGACTGCACAGGCACCACATTATTGCCTTGTAAAACCAGAACATCCCTTTCTATTATTATCTATTCCAGGCTTAAAGTATAACAGATTACAATAAAGACTCTCTTTACAAGGTATGTTTAAAGATTATTTCCCAGCCCATTTTGTAGCACTTATGTTAATACCATCAAGGCTGATCCCCAAAAAGTACTAAGGAAAAATTTCAATAGCACTTACAAGATTTTTTTTTTCAAAGGGAGCTTTTGCTGACAGCTCTTTCTTTTGGAGGAACCAGCAGAAGAGGAAGTTCTAAGGTATTTATCTCTGTTTTTGCCGATTTGTTTCAATAGGTGAGGTTTCATCCATCACTGACATGTACCGATTCCCATCCTTTTCTATATTTTTCCCTACTTTTAATATAATTAGACTCAGGGGGACTTGATATTTGTCTTCAAATATTTGAAAGTCTGTCATATGGAAGAGGGATTAGACTTGCTCTGCCTGGTCCCAAGAGGTAGAACTAGGACTGATTCTGCAGAAGCTACAGGGAGACTTTTTTTTTTTTTTTAATTCCTTATAGGGAGCACAATATTCATAGAGCTGCCCAAAACTAGGATAACTCAAAGAATTTCAAGTCACTGAAGGTGTTCAGAGGCCAGATTACTACTTGGAGAGGATTTTGTAGTGCAAACAAGAACATCCTAAAATAATGGAAATGCCAGTTACAAGCTTCTGAGTCAGCGAATTATTGCTATTATATAACAGCAGCCGCATTATTTGACTATTTACTATTGTCATATACTGTACTGAAATCTACATGCTTACTTAATGCAATGATAAGGTCTGCACTATCAGTGTTTAAATTTTATAAATGATGATACCAAGGTCTGAGAGGTTAAGTAATTTGCTCTAAACTACAGAGCTAGTAAATGAAAGATTCCAGATTTCAATCCAGACTTTTAAAATTATGTTGCTTCTTTGTAGTGGTGGGCCCGATTTGTGTTCTAAGATAGCTTTTACTCTAAGATAGACAAAGGTAAAAGATACAGAATATATGCTTGGGACACCTGATAGCTGTTATGTGAATACATCAACACATATACATCATGAAAATGTGTTGCATATGAAGAAGTTACGGAACAATATGTATAATACAACCCTATTTACATAGAATTTCAAACATGCAAAATAAAACCATTAATTTTTTAAAAGACTTTATTTATTTATTTGACAGGGATCACAAGTAGGCAGAGAGGCAGGCAGAGAGAGAGGAAGGAAGGCAGGCTCCCTGCTTTGCAGAGAGCCTGATGCAGGGCTCGATTCCAGGACTCTGGGATCATGACCTGAGCCGAAGGCAGAGGCTTTAACCCACTGAGCCACCCAGGTGCCCCCAAACCATTAATTATTTAGGGCTACATACATGGACATTAAGATCTCCACATAGATTGGAATAAGATAGGTCAAATGAAGTACCTATTCTGAGCAGTGAAGGAAATAAAATTGAATAAAGTCAAGGGAGGTTTTACCTATGTATCTGTGAGATACTTTGATTCTTTAAAAATGAGAGAAAACAGTGGGCACACAAGGGACAAAGACAGATACTAAGTCAAAGATGATCTGAAACAAAGATGACCTAAACAAGAAGACTTTTCAAAGCAGGTATGGATACATAGGTTATTTCACTTTTTATGTTTCCTATACAATCTCAATGCTTGAAATTTTTCACTTAAAATATATTTAATATATATGTAGGGGTGCCCAGGTGTCCCAGTCTGTTAAGTGTCCGGTTCTTAATTTTAGCTCAGCTCATGATCTCGTCGTGAGATTGAGCCCTGTGTTGGACTCCACACTGGGCGTGGAACCTGCTTAAGTTTCTCTCTGTCCCTCACCTCCTGCCCCTCCCCCTCCCTTTCTATAAATAAATAGAATATATGAAATTATGACAATCAAAGCAGAAATTCTTTCACTGAGCTTTGCAGCACATTGAGTTCAGAATATTCTTCATCTCCCATCTCCATTGTCTACAAAATGGCACAAAGGAATGAAAACGGAAAAAGAAAAAAAAAGGAATAAACTGCATAAACCCACAAAGATAGAAAAGCAGGAAAGGATTAAAGAGCAGTGAGGAGAAGTTAATCAGGGTAGAAGAGGGGTAGCTAAAGTAGCATATCTAAAGAGGCTGAACCCCAGAAAGCAGGGTAGGAGTCTACAGTAAAACATGAAGAATGCTCAGGAATCAGAGTCAAAAGTTGTAAATCATTCATTAGTTGAACAAATATTTATTCAGTGCCTCATATGTGCCCAGTGCAGTTCCAAGTGTAACAACCAAAAGTGAAGGTGAGGTTGTGAGTGGTGAGTCAATCAGCCAGCAGGATTAATTTTTAACAATCCTTTGAAATAAGCTTTAACAATTTCAGATAGACCCCCAGATACTTTACCCATCACACGAGGTGGTTGCCCTGTGCTGATCAGATGTGGTTTACTTTGAAGAAGCTGAAACAAACCAGCTATAGAGAAACCGTTCAGGTTCAGCTACAGAAAGGAAGGTGTACCATGCTTGGAACAGGGAGAGTGACAATAAATATATTGAACAGAGAAACCATGGTATGCCATTCCCCCACCTCTGGTCTCAGACAATGCGTATAGCACTCATGCAGGAAATTGGTGGGTTCTTCTCTAAGGATATGAACACGACTTAGAAGAACATTGGATCCTGACATTTGTAGGCCCTCAAATAAGACTAGCAGCATCAACCTAATTACCTAACCGTGAAGCTTATCAGTTGAGGACCCCTGCCCATCCCTAGTTTTTGAATCAGGGTAGGAGTACCCACTTCATTTTTAAATATGAATAGAAGGCCAATGATAACCAGACGTTTGAGGAAAGCCTCAAGAAACCGAAAGGATACACCAAAATTGAAAGAGAATAAAGTAACTGAGGAAAATAAAGACAATATAAGAGGAAGGAGTAAGACAAATTAAAAAAACAAGATACAAAACAACAATGGGGAAGTGAAAAGCATCTACAGTTAACATTCCTTGAGGGATAAGACAGGCAAGTATAAAACATGAAAAAATAAATCCTATTTTTAAAAAGTAGCAGAACAAAAAAAGGAGCTCCGAGGACTAAAAACAGGACAGCAACATTTTTTTCTCTTTTTTTTTTAAACTTTTAAAAATTTTTTTATAAGCATGTAATGTATTATTAGCCCCAGGGGTAGAGGTCTGTGAATCCCCAGGTTTACACACTTCACAGCACTCACCATAGCACATACCCTCCCCAATGTCCATAACCCCACCACACTTTCCTTACACCCCTCCCCCTGGCCCCTCTCAGTTTGTTTTGTGACATTAAGAGTCTCTTTTGGTTTGTCTCCCTCCCAATCCCATCTTGTTTCAATTATTCTTTTCCTACCCACCAACCACCCCTTCCATGTTGCATCTCCACTTCCTCATATCAGGGAGATCATATGATAGCTGTCGTTCTCCTATTGACTTATTTTCTTAAGCATAATACCCTCTAGTTCCCCACGTCAACACAAATGGCAAGATTTCATTTCTTTTGATGGCTCATAGTATTACATTGTGTGTGTGTATGTATGTGTGTGTGTATATATATATACATATGTATATATATGTATATATGTATATATATATCACTTCTTCTTTATCCATTCATCTGTTGATGGACATCTAGGTTCTTTCCATAGTTTGGCTATTGTGGACATTGCTGCTATAAACATTCGGGTACACGTGCCCCTTTGGATCACTACGTTTGTATCTTTAGGGTAAATACCCAGTAGTGCAATTGCTGGGTCATAAGGTAGCTCTATTTTCAGTTTTTTGAGAAACCTCCATGCTGTTTTCCAGAGTGGTTGCACCAGCTTGCATTCCCACCAACAGTGTAGGAGGGTTCCCCTTTCTCCACATCCTCGCCAGCATCTGTCATTTCCTGACTTGTTAATTTTAGCCATTCTGACTGGTGTGAGGTGGTATCTCATTGTAGTTTTGATTTGTATTTCCCTGATGCCCAGTGATGTGGAGCACTTTTTCATGTGTCTCTTGGCTATCTGGATGTCTTCTTTGCAGAAATGTCTGTTCATGTCCTCTGCCCATTTCCTGAATGGATCATTTGTTCTTTGGGTATTGAGTTTGCTAAGCTCTTTATAGATTTTGGATCTATATCCCTTTATTTGATATGTCATTTGCAAATATCTTCTCCTATTCTGTCAGTTGTCTTTTGGTTTTATTAACTGTTTCCTTTGCTGTGCAAAAGCTTTTGATCTTGATGAAGTCCCAATAGTTCATTTTTGTCCTTGCTTCCCTTGCCTTTGGCGTTGTTCCTAGGAAGAAATTGCCGCCTGTGTTCTCCTCAAGGATTTTGGTGGATTCCTTTCCCACATTGAGGTCCTTCATCCATTTTGAGTCTATTTTTGTGTGTGGTGTAAGGAAATGGTCCATTTTCATTTTTCTGCATGTGGTTGTCCAATTGTCCCAACACCATTTATTGAAGAGACTGTCTTTCTTCCATTGGACATTCTTTCCTGCTTTGTCAAAGATTAGTTGACTATAGAGTTGAGGATCTATTTCTGGGCTCTCTATTCTGTTCCATTGATCTATGTGTCTGTTTTTGTGCCAGTACCATACTCTCTTGATGATGACAGCTTTATAATAGAGCTTGAAGTCCGGAATTGTGATGCCACCAACTTCGGCTTTCTTTTTCAATATTCCTTTGGCTATTCGACATCTCTTCTGGTTCCATATAAATTTTAGGATTATTCGTTCCATTTCTTTGAAAAAAATGGGTGGGATTTTGATAGGGATTGCATTAAATGTGTAGATAGCTTTAGGTAGCAGAGACATTTTCACAATATTTGTTCTTCCAATCCATGAGCATGGAACATTTTTACATTTCTTTGTGTCTTCCTCAACTTCTTTCATGAGTACTTTATAGTTCTCTGAGTATAGATTCTTTGCCTCTTTGGTTAGGTTTTTTCCTAGGTATCTTATGGTTTTGGGTGCAATCGTAAATGGGATTGACTCCTTAATTTCTCTTTCTTCTGTCTTGTTGGTGTAAAGAAATGCAACTGATTTCTGTGCATTGATTTTATATCCTGATAATTTACTGAATTCCTGTACAAGTTCTAACAGATATGGAGTGGAGTCTTGGGTTTTCCACATATAGTATCATATCATCTGCAGAGTGATAGTTTGACTTCTTCTTTGCCGATTTGGATGCCTTTAATTTCTTTTTGTTGTCTGATTGCTGAGGCTAGGACTTCTAGTACTACATTGAATAACAGTAGTGATAATGGACATCCCTGCTGTGTTCCTCACCTTAGCGGAAAAGCTCTCAGTTTTTCTCCATTGAGAATGATATTTGCAGTGGCTTTGATAATATTGAGGTATGTGCCCTCTATCCCTACACTTTGAAGAGTTCTAATCAGGAAGGGATGCTGTACTTTGTCAAATGATTTTTCAGCCTCTATTGAGAGTATCCTATGGTTCTTGTTCTTTCTTTTATTAATGTATTGTATCACACTGATTGATTTGTGGATGTTGAACCAACCTTGCAGCCCTGGAATAAATCCCACTTGGTCATGGTGAATAATCCTTTTAATATACTGTTGGATCCTATTGGCTAGTATTTTGGTGAGAATTTTCGCATCTGTGTTCATCAAGGATATTGGTCTGTAATTCTCTTTTTTGATGGGATCCTTGTCTGGTTTTGGGATCAAGGTGATGCTGGCCTCATAAAATGAGTTTGGAAGTTTTCCTCCCATTTCTGTTTTTTGGAACAGTTTCAGGAGAATAGGAATTAATTCTTCTTTAAATGTTTGGTAGAATTCCTCTTGGAAGCCGTCTGGCCCTGGGCTCTTATTTGCTTGGAGATTTTTGATGACTGTTTCAATCTCCTTACTGGTTATGGGCCTATTCAGGTTTTCTATTTCTTCCTGGTTCAGTTTTGGCAGTTTATATGTCTCTAGGAATGCATCCATTTCTTCCAGATTGTCAAATTTGTTGGTGTAGAGTTGCTCATATGTTCTTACAATTGTTTGTATTTCTTTGGTGTTGGTTGTGATCTCTCCTCTTTCATTCATGATTTTATTTATTTGGGCCCTTTCTCTTTTCTTTTTGATAAGTCTGGCCAGGGGTTTATCAATCTTATTAATTCTTTCAAAGAACCAGCTCCTAGTTTTGTTGATTTGTTCTACTGTGGGGTTTTTTTTTTTTTTTTTTTTTTTT